>PVKH010021403.1:0-14342 GCA_004027955.1 Chaetophractus vellerosus | reverse complement strand
AATAATAATAATAATAATAATAATAATATAAAAAAAAACAAACTATGTTAAAAACAGGTTAAAAGCATTTACTTTTTCTTGGTAATGTCATATCTTATTTATGTATTGCTTATAAGTTAGACAAACCATTGTAATTGAATAACATCTTTTTAATGTTACTGAAGCTTAAAAATTAAAGAAAGGTCTCATAATTTAGTTTTTCTTTCGGGGGAGTAGAGTAACTACAATGTCTAAAAGGTAACATCATACTGCCTTTCTTATTCCACTCAAGAAAATACAGTATTCATTACTTTTTATGCTTCAACATTTTCAATAAACACCAGGTATACCTTACTGTATAAGAATACCAGAAGCCAGAGAGTATTTTATGCTGTGATTAAAAGTTCTTTAAATGCATTTCCTATATTACCAATTCCTCAAAGCTACACCTATAACTTCAACCAGATGCTAATTTTTAACTGTAATTAGTAGTGTGATACTTTTGAAGTAATTTTTAGAATGATCACAGTCACTATACTTTCATTCTCCAGAAGTGCTAAGTACTGTAATCATCACCTGTTCACAGTGAGCCTCATTGCACCACAGGCTATTAACATCTGATGGCTCCATTTAACTAAAGCTGGGTTCCTAATGAATTATCAGTAACTGAATTTTTATGTCCAGAAATGAACTCGTAAAAACTGTCCATTTTTGTATAACAGGAAAGTTATTTTGATTTGTAAAATATGCATGTTTGTAAAATCCAAGAATTTTTCTTCAGTTTTTATCCTTCCAAACTATTCTAGATTTATGTAATTAATTTTTGTAAGTTGTATAAATAATTTTAGAAATGTTCTTACTTCTGTTTCAAAAATTTATTCTAGTTGATATTTTTATTTTTTTATTTTAAGTTAACATATGGCAAAATTGACTTTTTTAATGTATTAATTTTACTTCTGAAAAGGGCAAAACAAACAGCTTAATTAAATTCTCATAAAAAATACTAAATACAGTTGGTGCTGCTACTCCCCTTTTCTGATAAAAGAAAAATAGAAGCAAAAAAATTGTAACTTGTCTAATTATATGTCATTCTGTGGAAGAGTTTTTCTTTGTTGATAATTTGATTATGTGGTTATCAGAGTCTTGTGCTATCTTCAAATTATTTCTCATAATAGAGAAGGAGTGTAGCAGTGTAGTCATTGTAACCCAGTAGCTACAAGCCTGGTATTGAGGAATTTTACCACCTGGATTCAAACCTCTTGTTGCCATATCTTAGATTTGAAAGTCATACCAAAGTAGGGGCCACCTATAATTCTTAACTCTGTGATTCCAGTACCAACAACCATACCCAGCAGCCTGTAGGTGTCCAATAGGTTGCTCATAGAGTGGCTGGATGAACCTTGGACAATTTATTTATTTTTTCTATGCCTCCTTTTCCTCATTTATAATGATGGTATTTCTCAGGAGATTATTATAAATGGTACCAGAGGTATATTTCAGAGTATTTAGCACATGATAATCAGAGATGAGCATGAATGATTCAACATGAGAAAAGTGTTGATTATTTTCACTAATTTGTTAGGCCATATTAAAGATAATGATTTAATGAAATGCCTATAATGCAAAAACTATGATTATTGTTGGGGGACTATCTTCAACAACTTGATTGCATTCAAGAAAGTAAGGAGCATGTGAGAAGGCAGATTCCCAGATAGAAGATGTCCTGGTGGATATTTTGATGTATTGTCTCTGATAGCAGATAGATAAGTTCCAGCATCAGAGACCACAGCACTTATCCAGCCACAGTACCACCCCAGGTAGGAGGAACCTAGAAAATTGGAGGGGCAGAAATGTCATAAATACTGATAAGCAAAGAATTACTATTTTCCATCTCTTGGTGGGTTTTTTGAAATCTTTTGAATTATAGATGGGGGGCACTTGAGCCCACAACCAGATGATGCATGGCTGAGTGAGTGTTCATGGGAGAGGAGGGAGAACATCACATCTGTAGCCCACGAAAAAGTAAAGGAGTGGTTAGTTATGTATAAATTAGGTCTTCCTGGTCAACCCAAATGGGTGTCCAGTGATAACATTTTCCTCAGATGATCAGACTATCTCATTCTTCTCTCCATGGATTGTGTTGTTTTGGGTAGTACTTTGAAATGCCTTGAAATCCTGCTTCCAAAAAGGAAGGCATTGGTGAGGGAGGAGATCCCCAGGATGCTCTCAGTTCTGGAGAGGTTAGAGGGTTCAAATTTAGAAAAGAGAAAGGAATCTTCTTATATTGTCATTAAAGATACTTAGAGGTGCTGTTGGTGTTTAAAAATGAAGTTGATTTTTTTTTATCCTAAATACTGTGACCTTGATAAAAACACATATTTATTCTAATAGCTTATGTACAGACAGATTTTAGATATTCTATAAAAATATCCTAACATCTTGGAATAATGACAACTATATGTTTTTCTTTTCAATACTTATATTTTTTACTTATTTTTCTTTTCTTATTGCACTGGCCGGAACCTCCAGTATAAAATTAATCAAATGTGTGACTGTGAACATTTTTTAATTGTTCTATAGATAAGAATTGTTTATGAGCTAAAACACATCTGCATGGTGGCTGGGGTGACGGGGAACGTGCATATTTTTCATTAAGCATCATTCCTACATGGGGTATTTTTGTTGAGTATACTCTTTACATTAGCTCTATTTCTACAATAATTTCCAGAATAAATAGGCTATAACAACAACAACAATAATAATACACATTGATTATAATATCTAAATCCCATGGTGTTTTTATTCTGTTTTGATGACTGTAGAACTAAGGAATCGTAGAAGAGGCACTAAAGAGTAATCCTATATCACTACAGATTACCCTTCATATTATGTAGCTTACTTTACTGATTTCTCAATCATCAAGATATTTCTATGAAGATTATATTAGTAATGTCAACTATTAGGAAACTTTAATCCACATCATTTGAAAATAAATGGTATACAAATGTTAGATGTTATTTAAGTAAATTCAGATAAATTGAATATTAGAAGTTCTAAAGTATGCTCCTGTATCTGTAAATATGATTGTACTTTATTTCTTTGATTAAAGCATAGATAAAAACATGGTAAGTCACTCAAAATGTGTGACTCTATAATCATGAATCCCTTAATGATTCTAAAAGTTGTAGTAAATTCTATGTCTGCAAAATTTTTACCAAGCAAAAGACCTTTTAATCAAATATTTTAATAAAACAATATGCATGTAGTAACGTGTTTCAAGACTCTAAATATAGACAAGTTGCTCAGTTGCAGGTGATTCATTGTTCTTGAAAAAAGCCGAAATAATTCCTGTATTTCTGGTTTGATTTGGAAACCAACTTTGTACAATGTGTGAGCTTTTCTAATACCTGAATGACTTTATTTTGCATGTCACTTAAATGTATCTCTTTTAAGAATTTCTAAGTCCTTTAAGAGAGAGGCCATGTTTTATTTGTCCAGTACATAGCATTGTTTTGTACATATAGTAGATTCTTAATAAATCTTTGAAACATGAGTAAATTACTATGTTGTAGTTTTTTCTTAATTTGCTTTTGAAACTTACATGTTTTAACTATTAAACTTTTTCATCACAAATTTAAACAATTGCAAATAATACAATTGATTAATTTTTACAGTAATATTTTAAAATAAAAATAGAACATTTAATTTTTGAATATATCCCTTAGAATCTAAATTTAAAAAGTAAATGTGATACCAATAATCATCATCTAAAATTTTTTGAATAGGTTCTATTTTAACAGTCAGAAATTTTATATTGTTTACTCTTTGAATTTTTTGTTTGTGTGCTAATCATACTTCCTCTAGGGAATTTTTATTCTATTGAAAATAAATTTAGGCTTAAAAATACAAAAAAGATTATACTTCTCTGGAAAATACTGTATATAAATAAAAAATCATTTCAATATGCTTTTACCATAAAGCTCTATTATTTTTTTATTCTGGATTGAATTAATGTTAAAATTATTATTAGTGTACTACTGGTCAAAATAAATATACCACTATTTTAATTTCATTTTTATCTCAATGAGCTAGCTAATGATGAAAATCCATTCATTAATGAAGTGGAATAGATATGTTTATTAGTCATTTGCCTGTGACTATTATTTCCAGAACAGTAAAAGCAGCAGCATCAATTTTATTTGTACTTTTCTATTTTTCTGTAAGCATAGAGAATATTTGTTTCTAATAATAGAAAAACATTAAGCTTTTAGTAATGTCACTCAATTCTTTGGACTTATTTTGAGTTATAAGTCAAAATCACATAGTGATCTATCAACAAAGATATTTTAATAAGCTATTAGCTAAAAATTCTTCATTCACCTTAGAGATGCTGGAATCTTAGAATAATGAACCACCTGGTTTGTTTAAAATATAATCCTTTCCCTATTCATTAAGGTTATTAACTTCTCATCAACACTAATATTTCAACTTGTCTCATTGTTTGCAGCTCTAGAGCTTTTCTTATCCAAGAAAATGTACTATGGTAAGATTAGTGATAGATTATGTATTTGTGTACATGTGCGGATACGTGTGTGTGTATGCACATGTGTGTAGTAACAGAAGAGCTGACTGTGAAATGGCAGGTAGAAAAACATCTTCATGATGGCTCATGATAGGCTGTTTGGTTTTGCAACAAATATATTTTAAGAAAGAGCGTATAGCAATTCAGAGAAAATTAATTCTTCTAAAGACATCTGGAGTTTCTATTTACTTCAGGAGTATGTGGACCCAGTTTGATGACTGCTAGAAATAAGTAATTTAAATATTAAAAATATAAGTTCACAATTCTTCAGGAATGTGTCATTCAGTAAATAGTACAATGCCAATGATACAATTCACATTACATGAATTACCAAAATACGCGTATAAAATATTAAAAAAATGATGTGAACAGATCATATAACTCAGTCAATAGATAATAAAAGTATATAATTCATAAAGTCCAAGTTTACTTAGCTTTAACAAAGTATACTGACAAGAAACACTCAAAATTCACGGCAATATCAAAATAGAAACCTCCTGATGTTTAAAATCAACACCAGATTCATCAGTTATTCTTCACTTGGGACATATATGATAAAGACAAAATTTAAACATGTGCAGATATTTCAGCCCAGACAGCGTATGAAGTTTGGGGTCCAGTTATGTTTCTACATACCAAACCATGTGGCCTCTAAGATATATGTGACTACCCATCATATTTCAGATCAGTTACTTCTCTTAACTACTGGTTTTAATTAATCCATAATGCCTTTAGGGTAAGTTACAGGCACTTGGTCGACTGAATAGTGTTTGGCTGGATTTTTATTTATTTTGTATCTGGTATAGGTTACCTCCTAACAACTCCTAGAATTAGTGATGCAATGAGAACTAATCAGAGGTCAAATGTGGATAACTTTGAGGCTAGAGGAAAGACGAATGAAGTGTTCATTGACCCTTTCTTCCAAATTATCATCTCTTTCCCTGAATTTTTGAAACTACCTGAAATTGGTGGACCATAAACATAGGTAAGCTAAAGTGAGGGGAAATGATGAATAGAGAAATTTCCATAGTCAGGAAAAGAAATTTGCATCCTGTGGTCAGGTTTGATTTCCCTTCTGAGAATGGAAAATAGTAGTAGTAGTGGTAGTAGTAGTAGCAATAACAATAATTAAAAGAAAATCCCCTGATAAATTAGCCAAACAAGGCTAGAATCAGCAATTAGAAGACTCTCTACAATTGAGATTCCCTACATAATACTATTTTCATAGTTTCTTATGGGGAAAAATCATTTCCCTCAAAATCTGTTTTACTGTAGTGGCAAAATAGAAATCTTTCTAAAAGCTTACAAATAGATTTATCTCACCAAACCCTTCCTCTTTTTCTAATGAAATGCGTTTTTCTTGGCACATTTTCTAATTTCAAACTCTGAACACTGAACAATAAGAACAATTATTCCCCTAAAATACAACTTGAATAGATGCCAGATGCAGTGTGGTAAGGTAGATCTAACTGTTTGGGAATTATTATGGTGCCATGTGATTTATTTTGAATCTCAACCATCATTTCACCATCCTGCTGTCTTCTTTATTGTTAGAGTGAATGCTTTCAATGACATATTATAAATCTTTGCTTTGGCCAGTATTTTTGCAGTGTCTTAACTTAGAAGTGGTATGCTTAGCTTTCACTACCACCAAGATTTAAAGGTATAATTTCAATTTAATGCGAAAAGTTTTAGCTGGATGAGTTCCATTAGCCTCTTTTGTCAAGTAGGGAATATACCTATTCATTTTCGTGTTCAGTTTATATATTGAGTTCCATCAACACATGAAAGGTGTTATGTAGTGTTTGCAAAGATGGGAGTTTATTGTCTTTAACTGAGTTTTCCAAATGCACAAAAGTTTTCTAAAAACATTGATCTATATTTCTTTTGGTAAGCAAATGTGAGGTATTATAAAAGTTTATGAGATAGGGCAGCTTCTCTACTCTTTTAACTCTTCTCCAGGTAGTGGGTGCTCCTTCTCCTTGCCTGAGGCAGCTATGATTTTCTAGCTTCTTCTTCAATGCACTTTCAAAAGCAAATATCAGGTAAATGTATGATAAAACAACTGATACCAAGACCCAATTGGCTTCAAAATCTCCGAGTATTACATGATAGAAATTAAATGCAGGAATGACATAAATTAAATGTAGAGCACTGTATATATTTTAATATTCCAATTTGTATGTACACACACAGGTAGACTGAAAAGAAAAGTGTAAAATGTTGTAAATGGCCATCCCTGAGTGGTTTGCTTTGTACTTTATTTTGTATTGTCCAAGTTTTCTACATTGACCAAATACTGAGAAATGGAGCCAGGGTAATGGAAAGCCCACCACCCCAAAAGAAAACTTGTGCTGATATTGATGATTCCGTGAGTGGGATTTCAGTGAATGTGGTCACATGAAGCCTTATTAAGGAATGTTTCAAGACTCCCCTGGATGAGAAGTGAGGGCCCATTTATTAATAGCATTGTGTTGTCCTCATACTCCTTCAGGGAATGGCGTAGGAAATGTTTGAGGAGTATTGGTTTATAACCATTTTTAAGTCTCACAATCTGAGGTTGCCCAAATAAACAATGATACTTCATAGAAAATAAAGCAGCTATGGAATTTTTTAGAGGGATATTTATATACAATATAAAAAATAAAACTAATATCTATTCTATAATGCTAATGAAGGAAAAAAATTGAGCTGACATGAGTTACTTTAAAATGTTTTCAAATAAAATAAATTATTGACCTATTGGTCAAGGTAATATCATCCTGAAATGGCTGATAAATAATCCAGATTTCAAAGAACAGTTTTAAGAAGTTAATAGGGATGTTTAAAATGATTTCATTTATCGTTTCATTGTGTTAACTTCAATATGCATAGCAATATGCCATTCAGAAAAAATGTCTTTAATTCAACATCAACAACAAAATTTTGGGCAGCTCAAAAATTATCTAAAGGGAGGTCTGTCATTTTGACCTGGTCATGTGTGAGAGAGGACTCCAGGTTTTTCTATAGCTGAAGAAAGAGAAGCTCCAAGAGGCTCAAGGAGATAAGCCCCAGGGAGAGAAGCCTGATAACCTATGCCTGAGTATAAGGAGATGCCTTGATTTTAAAATTTTTGCTGCCTTGGAACGATAAGCTTTTACCCCCAAATATCCCCTTTATAAAAGCCAACCAATTTCTGGTATTTTTGCATTGGTGACTTTAGAAAACAAATACATATACTCCCATATTTATCTTATAAATACATGATCCAAACTTCTCCTTTCAACTACAGTCATATACAAAATTCAATGCTGTTAATTACATCCACAATAATGTGGTGCCATCACCACCATCCGTTTCCAAACATTTACAATCAACCTGAAAAAATTCTGTACAAATTAATTATCAGCTCCCCATTCTGTACCCTCAATCCATCCCCTGGTAATCTTATTCTAAATTATAACTTTATGAGCTTTCTTATTATAATTAGTTCATATCAGGGACATCATACAATATGAATCTTTTTGCATATGATTTCTTTCACTTGGCATAATGTCCTCAAGGTCCGTCCATGCTGTTACATGCATCAAGACTTCATTTCTTTTTACAGCTGATTAATATTCTGTCTATACCATGTTTTGTTGATCGGTCGATGTACACTTGGTTTGCTTCCATCTTTTGGCAGCTGTGAATAATGTCCCTATGAATGCTGGTGAGCAAACAGCTGTTTGAGTACCTTCTTTTAATTCTTCTGTGTGTATACCAAGTAGTGGGACTTCCGGGTCATATGGTAATTCTATTTTAACTTCCTGAAGAACTTCCAAAGTATTCTTCCATAGTAGCTGAACCATTTTACATTTCCACCAGCAATGAATGTTTCTGTTTCTGTGCATCCTCTCCAACACTTGCAATTTTCTGTTTTTCTTTAATAGTAGTCATTCTGGTGGGTATGGTTTTGATTTGCATTTCCCTAATAGCTAGTGATGTTGAGCATCTTTTCATGTGCTTTATAGCCAGTTGTATTTCTATTTTTGTGATATATTTTTTTCAAATCGTTTGCCCAATTTTATTTTGGTTGTTTGTCTTTTTATTGTTGAGTTGTAGGATTTCTTTATATATTCTCAATGTAAAAGCCCTATAGGGTACATGGTTTCAAAATATTTTCTCCCATTGACTGTGTTGTTTTTTCATTTGTGTGACAGCCCTTTGATGCACAAAAGTTTTTCATTTGGAGGAGGTCCCATTTATCTACATTTTCTTTCATTACTTGTGCTTTGGATGTAAAGTTTAAGAATCCATTGCATAACACAAGATCCTGAAAATATTTCCTGACATTTTCTTCTAGGAGTTTTATATTCCTCACTTGTATATATAGGTCTTTGATTCATTTTGAGTTAATATTTGTAGATGGTATGAAATAGGGTACTCTTCATTTTTTCCAGTATGGATATTCAGTTTTCCCAGCACTATTGATTGAAGAGACTATTTTTTCCCAGTTGAGTAGATTTGGCAGCCTTGTCAAAAATGGCCATGGATGTGAGGGTCTATTTCTGAACTCCCAATTCTATTCTATTTGCCAATATATCTATCCTTATGCCAACACTATGCTGTTTTGACAACTGTAACTTTCCAATGTTTTAAAGTCAGGAAGTGTGAGTCCTCCAACATTCTTCTTCTTTTTCAAGGTGTTTTTGGCTATTTGGAGCTCTTTACCCTTCCAAACAAATTTAATAATTGACTTTTCCATTTCTGCAAAGAAGGCTGTTGGAATTTTGATTGGTATTGCATTAAATCTGTAAATCATTCTGGGTGGAATTGAAATCTTAATGATATTTAGTTTTCCAATACATGAATATGGAATATTGTTTCTTTTATTTAAGTCTTCTTTAATTTCCTTTAGAAATGTTGAGCATTTTTCTGTGTATAATCTTTTACATCCTTAGTTAAGTTCATTCCCAGATATTTGATTCTTTCAGTTGTTATTGTAAATGGAAATTTTTCTTGATTTCATCATCGATTGCTCATTATTAGTGTAAAAAAATACTACTGATTTTTGTGTGTTGATCTTATATCTCACCACTTTACTGAACTCATCAGATCTAGAAGCTTTGTTGTCAAATTTTCAGGGCTTTCTACATATAAGATCAGCATATACAAATAGTGAAAGTTTTACTTCTTCCTTTCCAATTTGGATACCTTTTATTTCTTTTTCTTGCCTAAGTTTTCATTCAAGTACTTCTAATACAATGTTAAATAAGAGTGGTTACAGTGGGCATCCTTGTCTTGTAAACATACCTTAAAGGGAAAACCTTCAGTTTTTCATCACTGAGCTTTAATGTCTACGGCCAATTGTTTTTGTGTGTGTTTTGTTGTTTTGTTTTGTTTGTTTTTATGTATCAGGGCTGGGGATTGAACTGGTTTTTTTTTTTCCTTTTTTTTCTCTACTAATACTGGAGCTGGGGGTTGAACCCTGGGACCTCATATGTGGGAAGCCGGCACTCAACCCCTGAGCCATATAAGCTTACCTGAGTTTGTTTTTTCTTTTGTTTTCTTGCTATTTGTTTTTGTTTTTAGGAGGCCCTAAGGACAGAACCTGGAACCTCCCATGTGGGATGCAGACATTTAACCGCTTGATCTACATCCATTTCCATTGATTTTTGACAAGGTAGTAAAGTCCACTCAATGGGGAAAGTATTGTCTCTTCAACAACTGGTGCTGGGAAAACTGGCTGTCCATATGCGAAAGGAAGGTAGACCTGAACCACACACCATATAAAAAAATTACCTCAAAGTGGATCAAAGAACTAGATATAAGAACCAAAACTATAAAACTCCTAGAAGAAAACTTATGGATGCATCTTCAAGACCTTGTGTAAGGCAATGGTTTCTTAGACTTTACACTAAAGCATGAGCAACAAAAGAAAACAATGACAAATGGGACTTCATGAAAAATTAAAACTTTTGTGCATCAAAGTACTTCTCATCTTGAAAGAAAAAAGAAAAGCTACAGAATGGGGAATATATATGAAAATGACATAACTGATAAGTGTTTAGTATCCGGAATATGTGAAAAAATCCTACAACTTAAATCCAACAAGCAAACATCCCGATGAAAGGATGGGAAAAATACTTGAATAGATATCTCCAATAAAGTATATAAATGTCCAATAAGCACATGAAAATATGTTCACCATCATTAACCAGCAGGGAAATTCAAATCAAAGCCATGAGATATCATGCCACACCCACTAGAATGGCTACGATTAAAAAATGAGAAATAACAAGTGTTGGAGATGTCGAGAAATAGGAACACTCTTTCAATTACAGTGGAAATGTGAAATCTTGCAGTCACTATAGAAAACAGTTTGGCAGTTCTTCAGAAATTTAAGTGTAGAATTACAACATGACCCAGCATTCCCACTTCTGGTTATAGACCCAAAGAAATGAAAGCAGAGTACACCAATGTTCTTAGCAGCATGATTCCCAGTTGTCAAAATATGTAAGCAATCCAAATGTCCTTCAACAGTTGAATGGATAAACAAAATGTGATATTTATATATACACACACATATATATAAAACAGAATATTATTTATCCTAAAAGGAATGAATTTCTGACACATGTGTCAACATGGCTGAACCTTGAAAACATCATGCTGTGTGAAATAAGCCAGGCACAATAGAAGAAATATTTTATGATTTCCCTGATATGAAATAATAGATTCAGAAACTAGATTACAATTTATCGGTGGCTATGGTGGTTGTAGGAATGGAAAATTAATGCTTAATTGGTACAGTGTTTCTATCTGCTGTGATGAGAAGAATTTGATAATGGGTGGTAGTGATTGTAGCACAATATTGTGAATGCAATTAACTCCAATGAATTATATATTTGAGTGTTGTTAAAAGGGGAAATTTTACATTTATTTATTACTAGAATTTTAAAAAATGATATCACTGGATTGTACAACCAAAACAGTGAGCCATAATGTAAACTATACAGTATAGTTAATAGAATAATTATAAAAAGCATCCCTTCATCAATTGTAACAAAAGTACCACACTAATGCAAAGCATTAGTGATAGAGAAAACTGTATGCAAATGGGGTTTAGTGGAACTCTGCATTTTAAATATGAGTTTTCTGTAAACCTACTACTTTTCTAATAAAATAAAATAATAAAATAAAATAGGAATGAAATGCAAAGACATGTTTGGTGGTTTGGAGCTTTTGTGGACCCCATTAAAGACCATGCCCTTAGAGCTAATAAGTTCTTAGAAGTATAAACCTATTGTAGGTGAGACATTCCTGTTGATTAGATTAAGTCAGTAGGGTATGACCCAGAGTGGGTCTTGTCTCACTGGAGTACTTTATAAATGGGATGAATACAGAAAGATGGTGCAAAAAAGACAGAGAGAAACCCACATATGATGAGAGAGGAAACCCCAGAAACCATAAAGCTGAGAACGATGAGACTTAGAGGAGAAAGGTGGCACCTTCATATGCCTTCCCATTTGACAGAGGAGTCCAGAATCACTGGCAGCCAGGCTTCAGACTGAAGACGTGATTTGGTCACTTACTCAGCTTTAGAACTGTAAGCATATAAGTTACTAACTTGCCATTATAAAAGCCAACTCATTGAGTTTTATAAAAGTTTTCCATAGCTTATAGCAAATTAAAACAACATGGTATATTATGAACCTTAAAAACAGTATGGCAGGGGCCGGCTGTAGCCCAGTGGATGGGACACCAGTTTACCCCATGGGAGGCCCTGGGTTCGGTTCCCTGGGTCTCTCCGAGCGGGTGGACCTCCTTGAGAAGGCAAGCAGGGCAAAAGCCGCCCATGAAGCAGGCAGAGCCACTGCACAGTGAGCTGACTCGGCGGGTCGCCGCAGCGGGGGGGAGACAAGCAGACAAAAAAAAAACAAAACAAAAAAAACCCCCAAAAAACCCCAGTATGGCACATGAAAGAAGTCAGTCACAAAACAACACACTTCGTGTGATTCCATTTTTATGAAATGTACACAACAGGCAAATCTGCAAAGAAAGCAAGTAGATTAGCAATTGCCTAAAACTGTGGGGTGGGGATATAGAGTGATTCTCAATGGATACAGGATTTCTTTTGTAGGATGACAAAAATGATTTTAAATTACATTATGGTGATGGTTGAAAACTTTTAAACATATTGAAAACATTTTCCATTTTGATTGGTTGAATTTTATAATAGGTAGATTATGTCTATATAAAACTGTTAAAATATGCTAGACACAATCAAAGGCAAAATTAGTGAATTAGAGTTCAACTCTGAGATAATCACTTAGGACAATAAAATTTTACAAAATAAAATGACCTTATGGATTAAGATAGTTGATTTAATGTATAAATTTAATAACAAAAATATGTCTAAATATTTTCAGTCAGTAAGAAAAGTAAATGACTAATAGGAAGTAATCAACATTTTAGGTGATGAACACTCTCCAGAAATAAGGAATATCATGATTTCAATTCCAATTGAGAAATACCTCAAATTCACCTTCAGATATTATGGAGCAAGTTGCTACCCACTGCATCTTGGGAACATGGGCTTAGGTACAATAAAGACTTCCAGGAAAGGACCACTTCATTACTTATAAGTCACAAAGAGTCCAAGAGGTCAGGGGATGAGTTCCCATCATGGCCAGTCCTCCAGGGAAGCCAACTGCTCGGGTCAGGATCAGCCATTCCACATGCCCTACTTCATGTTGGAGATGAGGGACACCTCTGCTGCCTAGAGGCCATCTCCCAGCCCTTGCCTACCACCTCCTCTACTATTGTGTTCAGATGTTCCAATTTGTTTCCATTCCACAGCCCTGGGGAGATGTTAGGTCTAATGGAGCAGCCTGACCATAACTTAAGCCCAAAACTAGGAACAAGCAGTTCCAGCTTATCAGGGTGGGAATTCTCAGTGGCAGGGCCTTCTTCCCACCAGGATGTATAAATTCACCACTCTCAGCAGCACAGATTTGTCTCTCCACTATGATGAGAAGTTGGGCATGCAGAGCTGCCACTTAAAAACCCTGACCTGAGTAGTTGGCCTCCCCAGGAGACAGGCCATAATGAGATCTCTTCTGTTGCTCTTTGAGACTCTTTGTGCTGGGTGAGTAATAAAGTGGTCATTTGCTGAAAGTTTCTGGGGCACCTGAGCCTGTGTTCCTTTGATGCACTATATACAAACTGGCTCCACAAGTAAACTTGGTGCTAGATGAAGTCAATTGTGTCTCAAGAATTTAATTGTGATCTCAAACTAAACCACTCTTACTAGTCAGGCAGAGTGGATATTCAGTATCAAATCAACTTCTTTTTGCTTTTTTTTTTCCCTACAGCTTTTGGAAATCAATATTTCATGCTCAAATGTCTTGATATGATTTTATTACATTTCCATAAAATACTTTCTCCAGTCTTACAGAAAATGTATTAGAAGTTTTAAAAATGCTATTGTTTATCTTGGAATATACTATTTTCATAATAATAGAATGCAAAAGAATCAGAACTATTTTTCTAAAATATATATATTTTTTGCCATTGAGCATGCCTTGGGGAAATAAAATGAACTAACAAATCAAGACTAACTTTAATGTAGTGTCCATATTATGTGTCCACTTGTCATTTCTTGTCAGTTTTATTTCCTAAATGTATACACTTCAAATAATTGTTATTATTTATATATTTATTGTAAAGGGCTTAAGAGTTAGATAGATTTCTAGCTCTCCAATTATTTTTGTTTCTTGTGTGCGTCTGGTGCCACTTTCACCCCTGCATATTATAT
>PVKH010021402.1:0-14321 GCA_004027955.1 Chaetophractus vellerosus | reverse complement strand
TCCCAAAACGCTCCCTGTGGCTTAGAATTCATAAGCTGCCTTCCAGCTTGCTATTCTGAGTCCCTCCCCCATTTGGTGGATAAGGCAGAGCTGGTTAAATGACTTTCCAAAGGTCACACGCTATTTTACAATTGGAACTCACACTAAGTTTCCATCCTCTAGAAAAGTTGTATTCAAATCTTTTAAAAACTGAATCAGGTAGGCATGTGGGAAGATGGCAGAGTACGGGCCCCAGGAATTAGTCCTTCCACCAGAACAACTGTTAAACAGGCAAGAACGGTCTGAATCAACATTTCAAAACTCCATTATCTAGTAGAACACAGTGCAGCATCCAGGGAAGAGAGTGGGGTTGGAAAAGGCTGGTGAATCACAGTAATACAGGTGACCTGCACTCTCAATGCAGCGGCAACCCCAGCCCCTCCCCTAGTCTAGCAGCTAGCAGCTAGCAGCAGTGAGGTACAACAGCTTACTGTTGCCAGAGTGGGATAGAAAGACACAGTTCCCCAAGATCCAGGAAGGTAAATCCCATCCCTGACCACTGCTTTTAATGAGCTCATTCAGATCACTAAGGGCCTGGCTCTGAGGGTGACCATTTTTTCCAGTGCACCCCAGGCAAAATCAGCAGAGAAGATCTAAAGACATTAAGTGTCCTTAAAATGACAGAAAACAGTTAAATGGCTGCATATAACACTGGGTAAGTGTGGAATCAAGAAAATGGTTTCAAAGGGACATAGAAGCCACTAGCACCCTTCCTGACCCATTCCTTACCCCCTGCCCAGGGCAGTATGGAGACTCATGGCTGTCACTCCCTTTGTGGGTCCCTGGCTATATTAGTCAGCCAAAGGAGTGCTGATGCAAAGTACCAGAAATATGTTGGCTTTTATAAAGGATATTTCATTGGGCTAAAATCTTACAGTTACAAAGCCCTAAAAAGCCCAACTCAAGGTACCATAAGAGGTACGTTCTCACCAAAGTCAGCTACCACGTGTTGCAGCAAGATGGTAGGCAATCTCTGCCTGGTCTCCCCTTCCTTCTTCCTCTTAAGGCTCTGTGGCCCCAACTTTTTCCAAGATCACCTGTAGGTTGGTATAGGGCTCGTCTTTCAGGGCTTCCTATATCAGTCTGGCATAGGGCTTGTTTCTTTCCAGGCTTCCTCAGCTGCAAACTATCAAGCAAATGGCTCATCTCTCCCCAGGGATCCAGGATCAAAACTGACAAAGTTCTCTCTCTCTTCCTCTTGCCTTCTTGAGTGAGTGTCCATTTATATCAGCTCTGAGTCATGCCCTACTGATATAGTAGAATCAAAACCCTAATCTTGAGAGGTAATTTAATCAAAACATCTCAGGTGAATCTAATACAAAGAGGATCACACCCAGAGGAATAGATTAGTTTACAAACATAATCTCTCTTTTGTGGATTCATAAATAATCTCAAACTGCCACACTGGCTTTCTCCCATATGGGAAGACTGGCTTAGTAAACTCCTCACGAGCATGTCCCCCTCCCAGAATTTGCCCTCCAAGTAAAAGCAGCTTAAGGCAACAAATGCAGTATAAGAAACAATTGAATGGGGAAGCCTGGGGCAAAGGCTTAGCTGCTTTAAGTCCTGTGGTAGGACACTCAGGACAGGGTGAACTTCTGTTACCTGGGGAGTAGAAAGGACATTCAAATTCCTGTAAACAGGGGAACTCTTAAAAAAACTTTATTTCTAAAGGAGTTTTAGATTACAGAAAAATTACGTTAAAAATATATGGGGTTCCCATATACGCCAGCCCTGCCCACTCTCACATTTTCCCCTATTAATAACATCTTTCATTAGTGTGGTACATTTGTTAATTTATGTACAAATACTGAAGCATTTTTCCACCAGAAAGACTTTTTAGAAGTTGAAAAACTTTAAAACAACCAAAGTTAGCCCAGAGTTCACCAATCATTGATATAGAATTAATATATAATAGCAAAAAGAATATTATTAAGGTCAATAAGAACACCAAGGAGCTTGACTTTACACAATATCAGATTTGACTCTCAATAGGTAATTTCCAGGAAAGAAATATCTGTGTGTGTATATGTCTCTTTCTCTCTTTTTCCTGTTCTCTCTCTCTCACTCACTCTTGCTCTCTCTCTTTCTCTCAAATAGAAGTTCATGGCATGGTTCTAAACAATTGGCCTTTGGTGTTAAACAAATCTGGGTTAGATCTCCTAATCTGCCATTTCCTAGTGATAGTTACCTGGGCAAGTTGCAGAAGTACACTGAGCCTTAGTTTTTCATCTAGAAAATAAAGATAATCATCATGATCATCATCAAGATTATACTAAAGGTAATTACTTCCCAAGTTTGTAAGGATTAAATCAGCTTAAATGTGAAAGTCTACTACAAAGATGATAGCCAACAGGTGCTTAAGAAGCTTTCTTTCCTTCCTCCTTGAAAGACAAATTAGAAATATAGCACATTCCTCTTTAATTAGCAAGTTATCGATGAATACTGCCTCTATACATCACCTAGAGATAAGGGGGAAGTATCATCTTTGTAGGAAGATACGACAAATACAATAACTTAAATATATGCAACCCTAAACAAGGGAACTCTTAAGTCCACTGGTAAGCACAAAATAAGAACAAGCCCCAAAAAAGATAGGGAAGAGCCTGAACTTTGCGATCACCTTGAGCTGAACTTGATAGGAAAGAATGACTCTGAATGAGCACCAGCCAATGGAAAACCAATTTACAAAGACTGTAAAAGGTGTTTTTGGATTTTTTTTTTTTTTTTTGGATTGGTTTCTTTGGTTTTGTTAGCTTGTGGCACTCAAGAAAATCTCAGTCATTATCACTAGCTGGATAAAACCTCAAGAAACAATCAGCTCAAGGACTAAATCCAAGAATTAACATTTAAAAATATTAAAATGTACAGTGTGCAACAAAATATTACAAAACAAAGAAAAAAAGTAAAACTTACTCTATTTACAGATATGTTCATATATACAAAAAATACAAAAAATCTATTAGCTCCTAGAGCTAATAAATGAATTCAGCAACATGGCTGCTTACAAGATCAATATCCAAAAATCACCTTTGGTTCTATATACTACTAATAAACAATTGGAAGAAGAAATAAAGAAAAAATTCCATGTACAAGAGCAACTAAAAGAATCAAATATCTAGAATAAATATAACTAAGAATGTAAAGGACTTATACTCAGAAAACTACAAAACATTGCTTAATGAAAACAAAAAAGATCTAAATAAATGGGAGGATATTCCATCTTCATGGATTGAAAGACTAAACATTAATAAGATGTCTGTGGTGGTTTAAAGCTGTCTGTACTCCAGAAATACATGTTCTATATCTAATCCACTACTGTGGGTGTAAACCCTTTGTAAGTAGGACATTTGATGAGACTACTTCAATTAAGATGTGACCCACTTCATTCACAATGTGACCTAATCCTATGTTGAAGTCCTTTATAAGCAGAATGAGAGAAATACACAGAAGCAAGAAGCTAAAATCAACAAAACATGGATGAGAAGGGAGAGACCTGCAGATGCCACCGTGTGCCTTGCCACGTGGCAGAGGAGCCAAGGATTGCCAGCAGCCAGTCTTTAGGAAGAAAGCATTACCTTGATGATATCTTGTTTTGGACATTTTTCCAGACTCTAACCGAAAGGGAATAAATCCCCGTTTCTCAAGCCAAACCATTTCAAACCTAAGAAATTAAAACAATTTCAATTATACCCAAAACTATATACAGACTCAAAGCAAAATGAATCAAAATTCCAACAGCCTTCTTTGAAGAAATTGAAAAGTGATATCAAATTTATATGGAAGGGTAAGGAGCCCCAATAACCAAAACCATCTTGAAAAAGAACAATGATAGTGAAGGACTCCTACATCCTGATATTAAAACTTATTACAAAGCCACAATAATCAAAACATGGTCAACATAGTACTGGCACAAGAGCCGACATTAAGACCAAGAGAATCAAATTGAGAGTTCAAAAATCAACCCTCACATACATGGCCAACTGATTTTTTACAAAAGTGCTAAGTCCACTCAAGGGAGCAGACAGATTGGTGGTTCCTCAGAAAGTTAAATATAGAATTAACATATGACCTGGCAATCCCACTACTAGGTATATACCCGCAAAGAAATGAAAGCAGATATTTTCACACTGATGTTCATAGCAGCATTATTCACAATTGCCAAAAGATGGAAACAACCCAAGTGTCTATCAACAAATGAATGGATAAACAAAATGTAGTACATACACACAATGGAATATTATTCAGCCATATAAAGGAATGAAGTTGTTATACATGCAACAACATGGATGAAACTTGAAGATATCCTGTTGATTGAAATAAACCAGATATAAAAGAATATTGCATTATTTCATTGATATTAAATAATTAGAATAAGCATATTCATAGAGCCAGAAACTAGAATGTATGCTACCAGGGTTCAGGTTTGGGGTAGTTAATGCTTAAAGTAGAATCAGAATTTAGATTCTAGGTTACTAGGGCACGGGGAGATTGGGTATACGGAATAGGGAGGTTTGGCTTAAAATGTATAAAGCTTCTATTTGGGATGATGGGAAATTTTACTGATGGATGGTGGTGATCGTAGCACAACATTGTGACCGTAACTAGCAGCACTGAAATATACTTTTTAATGTAATTAAAAGGGGAAAGTTTGGATTGTATATATGTTTTGAGGATAAAAATCTTTTTTAAAAAATCCATAGGTTTTTTATAAGATAAACAGTGAGCCCTAAGTTAAACCATGGACTATAGTTAATAGTAAAATTATGAAAATGTTTTCATTAACTGCAGCAAATGTACCATGTCCCGACCCACGGGACAATCAACCGGGGCTCTGCTCCTGTGGGGAAAGAATGGTATGGGACAAGAGACACGAAGGATGACAGCAAGACAAGATTCTGATCAAGCTGCAAACGTTTATTGGAAGGGTACAGAATATATAGTCTAACGGGAGGGGGAGTGGTTAGTAAAGACCGGTGGCAGTTTAGGATTGGTCCCTGCGGTTGCTAGGGGAGATGGCCAATGAGACAGCTAGAGCCTTTTGGCGCGCGCCGGCTTTTTTCGCGGGCTACCCTGACTTCCGGGAAGGAGGTCGGCTTGTGGTTTGAGCGGTTGCTGTTTTCAGCACCGGCGGCCATGATCTATCGCCAGCATGGCTATAGGCAAAATAACGGAAACTGCGGCAAGCGTCCCCAACAGTACCACACTAAGATGTTAAAAATAAGGTGACATATAGGAACTCTGTATTTTATGCATGTTTTCTGTTAGCCTACATGTTCTCTAGTTCTTTTTAAAAACTGCATCAGGTGACACATTTCTTGAAACAAAATTTTGTTCCAAAATATAAAGCAAACTGTTCAACTAAGGATGCTCATCTCTCTCTCTCTCTCAAACTCTCAGGCAGAAAGTTATAAAACGCTTTCAGAAACTTTTTTGAAAATCCAGGGAAGAATGTGATCCCATCAAAAACCCTCAAAGCACTTGTCATTCATTTGGGGGATTTCTTGTTAGCCAGGGATGTGGGAACCCAAGAGCCAAGAATGTGCAATGCCAGACTCTAAGCAACCCTCGTGGGACTCCACTGATAACGTGTTTGTAATGTTGCAGCAGAGATTTTCTACTCAGCCACCCATGATCAGAAAGAAAATCAGACTCTCTTGGCAACCGAACATGTACCAGCACTGTATTAAGTGCTCTAGATGATTACAGTAGACCTGCAAATTGCCATCCATTGGCTCTGGTCCTAATGTTTGTTCAAATCTTGTAAGAGTTAAAATTAGCTTTGAAAATCCTTTCGTTTCCAAAAAGCAGATTAAGCATGGTATTGGGCACACAACCCTTTTGTGTGTGAAAATTTAAGAATCACTGAGCTGAAGTAAAGATTTTTTTTTAAAAGTCTATAGGCAAATGTACTGTCAAGATATTCTGCCTTTAAGATAATTATCAACTCTCTAATGAACGCTAGCAAAGGGTGGCAGATTCTAAATTGCTCCAGCTCACCTGTGGGGTTTACCTTATTCTTTTTTAATAAATCCCTATAACACAAACAATTTAATAAATTTGTGGGGGAGAGGTTGTGCCAATTAAACAGCTCTAGCAACTCCCTCTGTATCCAGTATAGTATATGTATAACTGTATGTGCATAATCGTATCAATGTTTGAGGGGTCAATTGGGAAATGTTATATGTTAAAGTCAAATGCTACCAGGTGCAAATGACTATTTCATTTAAATATTGATGGAAAGCTTTGAGGAAATAGAGACTTGGAGATGTTAAGTAACTAGCCCAAGACTTCACAACTAATAGAAGCAGATCTAGACTCTGACCTCGATACCATCACAATGGCTCAACCTCCTTGCTCCTGAGACTTGGCCTTGCTTTGGAAAAACAAACTCAGGTGACAAACCAAGGACAGACAGACTGCTGCTGTGGATGCCCCTGCTTGTTCTCTAGAGCAATAGCAGCTGCAGATAAATCTGATGACTACCCCTTTGGGGAAAAAAATGCTCTATCAAACTTAGAATGCTTAGAGATCTCTCTAAAACGCTGAGGCAGAAGCTTACAAAAAAGTTCCAGAAACTTTTCAGAACACTCAGGAAATAGTGTGATTCTACCAGAAGACTCTCAAGGCACTTTGTCATTCATCCTAAAGTGATAAATAAAACTACTTGTTTACTAATCTATTTTAAATGAATGAAGTGCCTCTTCTTCTATTTAAAAAAAAAGTTTGGTTTCAATGAAATATAATTTTTACTATAATAAAGGAAAGCCATCTCTTCTTTCTGAGGTTCTTTATACTTTTTTTATTAGAGACGTTGTAAACTTACAAAACAATCAGGCATAATGTGCAGGATTCCCATACAACACCCCTCCACCAACGCCTTACATTGTTGTGGAACATTTGTTACAGATTATGAGATAACATCATCAGACTATTACCACCAACTCTTCTCTATAATGCACATTTGTTATATTTTTCCATATGTCCCCTATTATTAAAACAGTACCTTCTTTGACATTGATGCAAGAATATTACAATACTGCTGTTAACTATAGTCTATAAGTAACATGAAGTGTATTTTCCCATGCATCTCCATATTCTTACCATGGTGTAATAGAGATGTACACTTGTTCTAGCTCATGGAAGAATATTCTTATGTTTTTACTATTAACCACAATCTTCATCAACCTCTGGGTTCACTATGTTATTCAGTCCCTGGATTATTCTCGAGCTTTCTTTCAATTGACATTCATATCCCTAGACTATCCCTTTGAGCCAAAATCCCATTTATAAACAGCTGGGTTAGTTATACTCACTATGTGTTACTATCAACTCTATCCATGTCCACACTTTTACATTCAAACTAATTAAAAATTCTACATACATTAAGCATCTGTACCTCTTCTCAGCACTCACACTATTGCCTAGTAACCTATACTCTGGGTTTAACCATGTGTTAATTCTTTGTATTTAGTTCATATTAGTGAGACAATAAAATATTTGTCCTTTTGTGTCTAGCTTATTTCACTCAGCATAATGTCCTCAAGGTTCATCCATGTTGTCATATGTGTCCCAATTTCATTTCTTCTTACAACAGCATAGTATTCCATCGTATGTATATACCACATTTTGTTTATCCATTCATCACTTGATGAACACTTGGGTTGTTTCCATCCTTTGGTAATGTGAATAATGCCACTATGAACATCAGTGTGCAAATGTTGGTTGTCACTGTTTTCAGTTTTTCTGGATATTATTCATAGTAGAGGCATTGCCTGTACATACTAGAGTTTTATATTTAGCTTTCTGAGGAACTGCCAAATGGCTGCACCATTTTACATTCCCGTCAACAGTGAAGAAATGTTCCTATTTCTCCACATCCTCTCCAGCACTTATTGTTGCCTGTTTTTTTTGTTGTTGCTTTTAATAATGGCCATTCTATGCGGTGTGAGATGATACCTCATGGCAGTTTTGATTTACGTTTCCCTAATAGCTAGAGATATTGAACATTTTTTATGTGCATTTTGGCCTTTTGTATTTCATTTTTGGAGAAATGTCTATTTAAGTGTTTGGTCGGTTTTTAAATTGGATTGCTTGCTATTTTAATGTTGAGGTGCTATATAGAATGGAAATCAAACCCTTATCAGATATGTGATTTCCAAATCATTTCTCCCATTGAGTGGGATGCATTTTCACCTTCTTGACAAAGTCCTTTGAGTGACAAAAGTGTCTAAGTTTGAGGAGGTCCTATTTATCCATTTCTTCTTTCGTTGCTGGTGCTTTTGGTGTAAGGTTTAAGAATCCAACACCTACCACCAGGTCTTGAAGATATTTCCCTGCATTTTCTTCTAGGGGCTTTATGGATATGGCTTTTATATTTAGGTGTTTGATCCATTTTGAGTTAATTTTTGTATAAGGGGTGAGATAGGGGTCGTCTTTCTTTTGGATATAGATATCCAGTTCTCCCACCACCATTTGAATAGACTTTTCTGCCCCAGCTGAGTGAGCTTGACAGACTTGTCAAAAATCACTTGACCATAGATGTAAGGATCTGCTTCTGAACCCTAAATTCAGTTTCTTTGGATGATATGGCTATCTTCATGCCAATACCATCCTGTTTTTACCTAAGTAATATGATTTGAGGTCTGGAAATGAGAATCCTCAATACTGCATTCTTCCTTTTTAAGATGTTTCTGGCTATTTGGGGCCCATTACTCTTCCAAATAAATTTGATAATTGGCTTTTCAATTTCTTTTAAAAAATGGCAGGTGGAATTTTTATCGGGATTGCATTGAATCTGTGTGCCAATTTGGGTAGAATTGACATCTTAACAATATTTAGTTTTCCAATCCATGAACACAGAATGTCCTTCCTGTATTTAGGTCTCCTTTGTTTTCTTTTAGCAATGCATTGTAGATTTTTGAATACAAGAACTTTAAGTCCTTGGGTAAGTTTATTCGTAAATATTTGATTCTTTCAGTTGCTATTATAAATGGAATTTTTTTTACTGGCTTCCTCCTTAGATTGTTCATTACTAGTGTATAGAAATACTACTGATTTTTGCATATTAATCTTGTATCCTGCCACTCTGTTGACTTCATTTATTAGCTCTAGTAGCTTTGTTATAGATTTTTCGGGACTTTCTACATATAGGGTTATACCATCTGCAAATATCAAAAGTGTTACTTCTTTCTTTCAAATTTGGATGCTTTTTATTTCTTTTTCTTACCTGATTACTCTAGATAGGCTCTCTAGCACTGAATTGAAAAACAGTGGTGACAGGGGACATCTCTGTCTTGTCCCCACCTTCAGTGGGAAAGCTTTCGGTCTTTCACTTTTGAGTACAATGTTAGCTGTGGGTTTTTCACATATGGCCTTTATCATGTGGAGAAGATTTCCTTCATATCCTTTGGACTATTTTTTATCAAGAAAGGATGCTGTATTTGTCAAATGACTTTTCTGCATCAGTCAAGATGATCTTATGATTGTTCTTTGATTTATTAATGTGGTGTATTATGCTGATTGGTTTTCTTGTGCTGAACCACTCTTGCATGCCTGATATAAAATCCACATGTGTTGCTGGATTTGATTAGCAAATATTTTGTTAAGGATGTTTGCATCCATATTCATTAGGGAAATTTTATTTTTTTTATAATATCTTTATCTGGCTTTGGTATTAGGGTGATATTAGATAAGTTTGGTAGCATTCCTTCTTGTTAATTTTTTGGAAGAGTTTGAGTAAGATTTGTATTAAATCTTTGAATGTTTGGTAGAATTCACCTGTGAAGCCACCTGTTCCTGGGCTTTTCTTTTGGGGGATTTGCTTGATGACTGTTTCAATCCCTTTACTTGTGATTGGTTTGTTGAGGTCTTCTATTTCCTCTAGGGTCAGTGTAGGTTACTTGTTCCTAGGGATTTTCCCATTTCATCTGCATTGTCTAGTTGGTTGGCATACAATTGTTCGTAGGATCATCTTATGATCTCTTTTATTTCTGTGGGGTCAGTGGTAAAGTCCCATTTTTATTTCTAATTTTATTTATTTGCATCTTCTCTCTTTTTTTCTTTGTCAGTCTAGTTAAGGGTTTGGTGTTTTTTGTTAATCTTCTCAAAGAACCAACTTTTGGTTTTGTTAATTCTCTTTTTTGTTTTTTCACTCTCAATTTCATTTACTTCAGTTGTGATCTTTATTATTTTATTACTTCTGCTTGCTTTGGGAATAGTTTGCTGTTCTTTTTAGTTTTTCCAGCTGTGTAGTTAGATCATTGATTTTGGCTCTTCTTTTTTAATATAAGTATCAAGGGCTATAAATTTCATTCTCTGCACTGTTTTCACTGCATCCCATAGATTCTGCTATGTTGTGTATTCATTTTCATTTGTCTTAAATATTGATTTATTTTGTAATTTCTTCTTTGACCCAATGCATTTTTAAGAGTATGTTGTTTAATTTTCATATATTTGTTAAATTTTTCTCTTTTCTGCCAGTTTTTTATTTCCAGCTTTATGATCAGAAAAAGTGCTTTGTATAATTTCCATCTTGCTAAATTCATTGAGATCAGCTTTGTGATAAACATGTGTATCCTGGAAAAACATCCATGAGCACTTGAGAAGAAATTATATCCTGCTGTTTTGGGGTACAATGTTCTATATATGTCTATTGGGTTTAGTTCATTTATAATATTATTCAGTTCTCTGTTTCTTTGCTGATCCTCTGGCCTAATGTGCTATACATGATTAGAGTGGTGTATTGAAGTCTCCACTTGTTCTTGTAGTCATCTATTTCTCCTTTCAGTTTTACCAGTGTTTGCCTCATGTAATTTGGGGCATCCTGGTTAGGTTAGGTGAATACACATTTATGATTATTATTTCTTCCTGGTGAATTGCCCCTTTTGTTAGTATACAACGACCTTCCTTGTCTCTAATGAAAGCTTTGCTTTTAAAGGCTATTTCATCTGATATAAGTTTAGCTACTCCACCTTTTTCTGTTGTTGTTACCACAGGCATAGAATATCTTTTTCTAGTCTTTCAATTTCAATCTATTTGTATCCTTGGGTCTAAGATGAGACACTATAAGACAGCATATAGATGGTTCCTATGTTCTTATCCATTCTGCTAGTCTGTGTCTTTTGATTGGAGACTTTAATCCATTAACATTCAATGTTATTACTGTAAAGGCAGTTCTTACTTCACCAATTTTGACCTTTGGGTTTTATCAGTCATATTTTATTTTCACCACTAGTTTTACACTTTTACTTTTACTATTATAATCTTAATTTCTAGACACTCTTCCAAGCCTCTCTCCTGTCTTTTCTTCTTAGTCTGTAGCTCTCCCTTTAGTATTTCCTGCAAAGTCAGTCTCTTGGTTACAAACTCTCTCGGTTTCTGTTTAACAGTGAATAGTCTACACTCACCCTCATTTTTGAATGACAACCTTGCCAGATATAACATTCCTAGCTGGCAGGTTTTCTCTTGCAGTATCTTCAATATACCATGCCACTGCCTTCTTGTTTCCATGGTTTCTGATGAGAAATCAGCACTTAATATTATTGGCCATCCCTTGTATCTGATGCATCACTTTTCTCTTGCTGCTCTCAGGATTCTCTTTTTATCTTTGGGATTGGACATTCTGACTTATGTGTGTCATGGAGTAGGTCTCTTTGGATTTATTCAGATGGGAGTATGTTGTACTTCTTGGACATGGATATCTATGTTCTTCTACCATTTTTAGAATAATATATCTAGATCAGAGAGGTAGATATAAAACATTTTCTACCATTTTTTCTTCAAATATTCCTTCTGTTCCTTTTCCCTGCTGTTCTTCTTCTGGGACACCCATGACACATACATGTGCACATCTCTTTCCATCATTTAGTTCCCCGAAATCCTGTTCAATTTTTTCCATTCTTTTCTTTATCTGTTCTTTTGTATGTTCACTTTCAGAAACCATGTCTTCAAGCTCACTGGTCCTTTCTTCTGCTTCTTTAAATTGGCTGTTACTTGACTCCAGTTATTTTTTATTTCATTTATTGTGCCTTTCATTCCCAGAAGATCTGCTATTTTTTAATGTATGCTTTCAAATTTGTCTTTGTGCTCATCCAGTGTCTTCTTAATATCCTTAATCTCTTTAGCCATCTCATTGAACTTATTAGGGAGATTTGTCTGAACATCTATGATTAGTTGTCTCAACTTCTTTATGTCAACTGGGGGCTTATCTTTTTCATTTGACTGGACCATATCTTCCTGTTTCTTTGTATGGATTATAACTTTTGTTGGTGTCTTAGCACCTGGTTTATTAGATGTATTTATTCTGAGTGCAGCTTCTTTCTTTAGTCTAGGGCTTTCTATTTGGTTGGCTTTGTGCTACAGTCCCTCTTTGATACTTGGGTCAATGTAATTTGGAACTTTATAATGGCACATGTTTAGCTGTTCTGAATTTTTTTCAGCTTTTTTTCATCTGTTTCTTGCCTGTGTTGACCCAGGAACTGATGAAGCTTCTGCCTCCTTTCTCCCCTGCCAAGGGTTGAGACAGAGCAAAGGCTGTGTGCATTAATCCAAGCTGTGCAGGCCAAGACTGTCTGTAGTTGCCCAGAGAGATTAATGAAGCTTCATGCCCCTTCCTCCCCTGCCTAGGATAGGGATGGAGCTGCAGGTATGGGCAGCAAACCAAGCTGTATGAGTCAAAACTGACTGCAGTTGCCCAGGTGGACTGATGAAGTGCCAGCCCCCCTCCTCCCTTGCCAGGGTTAGGGATGGTGTCTCAGGAGTGTCAAACTATCTAGCACATGTCAGTGGAAAGCACTTGCCGTTGCCTTGAGAGGCTGAGGGAGTACTGTCCCTTCTGTCCTTTCAGGGATGGGGATGGAACCACAGCAGTGCCCAACAATCTAGTCTATATAGGCTGAAAGCACCTGAAGTTGCCCAAAGAGGTTGAGTAAAACCACCTCCTCCTGTCCTATCAGGGTGGGGATGGAGACACATGTGTCCAACTATGTTCTTAACCACTTTGGGGGATGGGGATGGAGCCACAGGTACCCATCAATCCAGTGCATGAGGGCCAAAAGTATCTGCAGTTGCCCAGAGAGGCTGAATAAACACAGCCTCTCTCCTATCCTATCAGAGGGCAGGGATGGAGCCACAGGTGTCCAACTCTCCAGTCTGTGTGGACCAAAAGCTACTACAGTTACCCGGAGAGGCTGGTGCAGTTCCCCCCACCCCCAGCTTCCTTCCTTCCAGGGGTGGGGATAGAGCCTAGGCTATGGCTGCAATCTGGCCTGGGTGGAAAGAAGCCAGTCCCTGTTATCACTATGATTTTCAATCAGCCCCACTTCCCCTTATGCCAGGAGCAGTGTTAAAATGGAGGCAACTGGTCTCTTTCTGACTTGGACAGTTTCAAACTTTAGCTGTTCTTAGGATTAGGGTTTGGCCAGCTGAATTTACTAGTCAGTAGCTGAAGTTGGATGCTAAACCATCTCTCCCCACCAATTTTGAGGAAATGAAGCTTTCAACTCCAGCCAGGGAACAGCTCCTGAGGCAGGCTGTGTTGCCAGCAGGGGATGGGTCCTGGCCCCCTCAGCGTGGGTGCTCTACTCACAAATCTTCACTGCAGATTGGCAGTCTCCTCTTTCCACTCTTCCAAGGATGTTAAAGGATGCTCTTTTGGTCTCCTGGGTCCCCCAAATAGTTGTGTTCAATAGCTCTGGCAGATTACAAACTGTACTGTAGGACAAGCTGGCCCTTGGAGCTCCTTACTCTGCTACCATCTTGCTTCTCCTCCTGTTTTGTTCTTCCATCTCTTCTTGCTTAATTGATTACCTATGAAGGCCTTAGGAAGTCTAGACTATCATAAATTACAGTAGTAAAAAAAAAAAAGTCCCTGGAAACTAAATAAAATATGCACTGGCACAACTTAGAGTAAATAAAATCTTTCTGCCTGAAAGGCTTGGCACAGTCCTTTCTGAGATGTATTTGATACATATAATATAATTTCTTTTTGGTATTATGTTCTTAATTTTGTGGAACCACTTCAGCAAAGATTCTCTCAGTGGCAAATGTGATGAAATTATTCATTCTATTAAAAAAGACAAAAACTAGATAGAGAATAATTAACTCCACTGTGGAATTTTCTGGTTACTCCTCAAACAGAGGTAAATAAAACAGACTGAACGTGCAATGTTGGGATTGCTGTTTGTGTTTTTGTTTGGCAGACAACACAACTTACCTGTAACATGAAAGCCCAAAGGAATCAAATCAGCAAGAATGATGTCATCATAGAAATTCTTAGGATA
>PVKH010021401.1:0-14340 GCA_004027955.1 Chaetophractus vellerosus | reverse complement strand
AACTGAAAGTTTTCTATACATTCATTGTGTCCTTCATCGAGAACATACAGAAAACCTATTATGTTCCAAGTCGTGGTGGGGAGGCCAGGTACTGGGGATACAGTGGCAAACAAGACACAGGCCCTGGCCTTAGGAATTTTTAGCATTTTTCATGTGTAGACTGGACAAAATTGCTGCCTTGCCTGAGGATTAGTGGCAATAGTGGTTATATAGCAATGGTCTGAAATATTGAAAACAATAAACAGATTATCAATATCATGATGTACATAATTTTAAAGACCTAATACTTTTGTACCAAAATTTAGTTCTGCACCTTCATCCTTCATCTTTATAAAGTTTTCTAGATTCCCAAACAAGCATATTGAGTACCTCTTAGCATGAAAGCAATTAGTCTACAAAAAATCTTTAGGCATCTGATTCTGCCGCTCTTTCTTAATTTGGGTTAACACTCACAGCCCTCATTGTAACTAGGGAGGAACTAGCCTAAAGGGGATGTCCTTTAAGTCGATCTGGAGAGGAAGGTACTGCTTTGTCTGACAGAGAAATCAAGTTAAAAACCAACAGCAATGGTGTATGAGGACCAGCTCTTTAATCCTGAGATTTTATGCTTGGCATCCCCACTCAAATTCAAAAGGTGTTCAAAGCAGAGATTGGGAACTCTTGGCCCTGTCTGCCAGATGGTGGGACTTACCAACAGGCTCAGGAAACAACACACCCTTGGGGCTGTGCACCTGCCATCCGCTTCCCCATCCATGGGAGCGAGCCAAAGGGCCATCAGCACCCTCACCGAGCACGCTTTTACGACGATGGTGGACACTGGGGATTTTTTTAAGTATCGTGAGAGATTATGCCTTCCCCAAGCTTACAATCAAATTTACACACTTCCAGCCCACTGACCACGGACTCGGAGATGGTTTTGAATCAAACTTGGCCTCTTCTCCAGAATTTCCATCACTCCCTGCCACCTCTCCTCAATGAGCAGGAAGCCTCTCTCGAGGTCCTTCTCTAGCTGCTAACAGCAGGCTTTCCCCATGCTGCACTATCCCTGGTCCTAATCATGTTTTCCTCAGGCTGACATCAATGAGTTTGCATTCCATGAGCACATACAGACAAAAAGGAAGAGGAGTACGGTTCAATGTCCAGGAAAACTAACCTCACTTTAAAAAGTTGCCCCCAATAGTCCTTTGACACATCAATGCGTTTTCAGAGAACCAAGAGTAGTTTCACTTATTCATTCATTCCTTAAATATGTTTTGAGTGTGTACTTGTGACCGGCACTGCCCTAGTTACTGAGAAGACAAAGACAGTTGTGATGTCGTCCCTCAGCCCTTTGGAGTTTGATTAAAGTTGGGTCAGATGAAATCAATGCAGAGAGGCAAAACGCAGCCAACAACTGCTATGTGCTGATCATAATTCCTGATGTAGCAGCTCTTTATGAAGGAATGACTTTACCTGTAATTCTTCAGTTTGCTACCTCATTCTCTTGCTATTTTATTTAGGTCATCGCTGTCCACATAAATAAAGTGTTGTCACTTGGGCAGTCCACGGCAGTGGTTAAGAGTATGGACTCTGGCAACAAAAAACAAATCTAGTGTCCAAAAGCATTTCCTAAGTGACCATGACAGCATGGCTAACACTCTCTTAGCCTCAGTTTTCTCATAAATATTAAAGGATAGGAGTTTATAAAGTGCTTAGTTCAGTGCCTGGAGCATAATAAACAAAAATGTTAGCTATTGTTATTATACTGTAAGATAAATATAGCCTCTTTTCCTTAAAATGTTTTCATCAGGGGAGGGGCTGGCTCATGTATTTTTTTTTTCTTCCAAGGCTATATGTGGTCCTCCTCCCCCCAAAAAAAGTCAAGGACTTTCTGAGTCTCCATTGAGACTCCATACTTCACACTGTGCTAGTTTTCATAAGGAATATAGTAGTCTGACCCATAGACGCATATTTTTATAAATGTGATCTCAGCAAAATAAGCATGTGTCTCTAAGACACATGGACCTGAAAAAAAATTGATTTTAATTTCTAAACACTTGTTTTTCCAGGAGCCCATCCTGTCAAATCCAGAAAGGGTGTCACTTACACAAAACCAGTTGTAGCAAATTGAAACCCTACTTCAGAGGACATGAAACAGTTAATGATTAATAAGAAAAGCCCCAAGCTGGGATGCGCTACTGACTTTCGAAGTTCACTGGGAAACCTGGCCTGCTCTCTAGACCCCTCTCTGTGTGTGCTGACTTGGACCTCAGATTCCTAAGCAGTTGCCTTTGGGTTAAAATTTAGCAGCTGAGAATGCAAACGGAAACTTTGTCCAGGGTAACACACTCACACACCTATTTGTGTTTGATTTAGACTTTGGGCTGCTTTGGAAAACTGTCCAAGTCGACTTCCTCTCCCACAGTTCAGGAGTTTGGATCCTGGAGGGCGTTACTTGTCCATTTCAATTCTAAGCTGCCCAAGTTTTACTCTTGGTAATAAAAGCATCTGCCTGAGGAACTTACTTTCGTGGATTGTGAGGGACTTTTATTTGTTAGTGTTCCAAATTCTATCCAAAGGAGATACAGAGAAGAAAGTTTGAGGTCGTTCTTCTTAGAGTCCACAGTTATATTTTACAGTTTCGGGGGTGAAGGAAAGTGAATGGAAGGCAAGCAAATCCTCTCACAATGCCACCATTGAAAAAACCCACATTTAAGTGCTACAATTCACTTGTATTGGCACCAAACAAACAAAAAAGTACCCCCACCCCCGCTCCTGCACTATAAGGAGGGCCAGAGCCTTGGGTTCAATCAACTAGAAGTCAGGAACACTAAGTGTCTCCATTTGGACAAATGGTAATAATAATACTCACCACCTGCTTCCCAGGACTGGTGTATGGGTTTGTGTTCGTTTCTGAGGGGCTTGAGATCCTTGAGTGAAAGGTGTGATGCACAGAATTATAATTCCCACCACAGGGTAACATATGGAGAGAGAAAGAAACTGTATAGATACGTATGTTTCTGTTTAAACTCTGTGCGCAATGCTGACTTTTATCTTATTTTGCCTTTAAGCTAAACTGCATGGGTCACATTTAGAGCATATGTTGTTATCATTCGCCTTTTTTTAGCTCAAGAAAATTGAGTGAATAACGGGTATTGTTTTCCTATTTGCCATGGTTAGACTGGTTGTGTGTTTAGAAATCTCTGACTTGACACACAAAAAAATAGTAGATTTGCTTCTTATTGCACTAAGGATGCAGGGCTTCAGTTTCTGCTTCTCCCTGTTCTATCATCCATGGGTATTATGGATCCAATTCTGGATATTTGGAAAGTGGTAACATATTATTTGACAAATGAAATATCCTTTTCACCCTTCTTGATAAAACGAAGAGAAAACTGAATGATCACGCTATTGGTTACCCATATGCCTCTCACTCACAGCCTCTTAATTGGTCTAATGTGCTTTTCACTTTTTTCTTTTTTTTTTTTTTTCCTATAATGAGCTTTGGTGTCAGTGGTCTTATATTTTAACCCCTTGCTAAGGACACTGGCCCCGTAAGTGTGTTGGGGAAGAACCTACGCCACTGCGGAAGGCCTCGTTCTCCATTTGTATTTAATTAGAAACCAGGTGGTACCAACCAAAAAGGTTGATAGTGTTCCTTGGATGTAAGATGTGAAATGGGTTTAAGTAACACTGTATTAGTCATGAGGCAGAAATGGAGTAATGTTGACATGACTTGAAAGTAGCATTGTTGAGCAAATGAATATGTGCGAAGCACTTGCTAAACTAAATGAGTTTTGCAGTTGTATGCACATTTGTGTAATCCTGTTTATTGATGCCTGAAACAATTTGCAAAATAGAAACAAATCCACGAAGAAGAAATATGTTTGGAATTATTTGTTTATATGACAATTTAAAAAAACACACAGGAATCCAACTGCCACATTTCATGCACTAAATATACCATATGTGGAAGCTTCCCCTCAGAAATTCGACAGCAACCTTTACTGTCTGGCAGAACAATAAGGAACAACTTTTTGTCTTTTACTTGCTCATTCAACTGTTTTAAACATGAGAGTTAGTTTTGCAATTTTTAAGCCAAACAATACCAGGATACCTATAATGTTATTGTCTTTTTTCCTTTTTTGTCTAGAAGTTGATGGAGAATTTCTCTGAATGCAATATGAATGAGAATAATGACTCTGATAGAAAAAATATATTTGCACATTTTCCTGGAATAAAAAAGTCCATATATTTTAAAGGAAATGCTTATATAAGCTTACTACGGGCCAGCCTTAACAGTTTTCAAATATTGCTTCATGTAGCCCTCATTACAATGCATTGAGTTAGGTACTATGACTATAGCCACTTAACAGATGAGGAAACTGAGGCACAGTAACTTGCTCAGAGTACTAAGTAGTGGTGCCAGGATTCAAACCAGCCAGTCTCGCTCCATCATCCACCTTTGAACCACTACGCCCCTGCCTTTCCACTTGGCTGAGTCTCCATAGATGATGGATTTCATGAGATCTCAGATTCCTAGTAGAATTTGTCATCTAGACACCAGCATTTTACTTTTGGAGCTCAGATGCTAGAGGCAGTCTACCTGCATTCTTGGTGGCTGTCTCTGGACCCGTGAGACTCTCCTCTTCGTACCCATTTCTCAGAGCCTCTAGCTTTGCAGGCGAACACTTGTTGCTGTCTGACTCAGTTAAGAAGTACAAAGAGCCTCAGTTCTGCCAGCTGCAATCCCAGACTGGATCACTTCTCCAGATCTGAGGTTAATCAACTACGAATTCCATGAGCTTCATCCAGAGTGAAAATAAAGAACAGACGGCTTCACAGAGGAGCCCAAAGTCAGGTGCAGCTCCTCCAGGCTGGTCTGCAGGTATCAGGTTCTTTTCTCTGCCTCAAAGTAACACTGCCTTGGATAGGGACACAGATCAAAGAACAGCTGTTCAAGAAACGCCTCTGCTGCCGGAAAGCTCCCAGGATTCACACTACCCAAGTACACCACAGACCTTTTTTTTTTTTTCCTGGAAAGAAGTAGTATTTGAAACTTGGGTTGATTCTATTCTGGCTGTATGAGAACGTTTCCTACGTGCTCTTTGGTGTGCAGCGGTGGGAGGTATGCAATGTTGGTGGCTGATTTCTCTTGTCCACTAGACAAGATAGTGAAGAGTTAGGTTCAAAGAGGCAGCCCTGATTTTGAGGTGGTCCTCACTTGAGCCTTTAGGCTTCTTTACACAGATCCTGATGTAGAATGGCTTTAAAACCATATAAAAGCCCATTTTCCAAGGTCGCTGGTGTTTTTCACAAAGAACAAAAAATGAGCTTGCTAGGACATATTCACATACAAGCTGTTAATTTCTCATTAATCTAAGTTGGCCAAACAAAAGCTTTGCTGGTGGAATGAAAGAAATACTATATAGCACTTGTTAAGTAAGTTAGCAGTTTCCTTTAAAATGCACATTTCTATTGGTCTCCATACGGGAAACTTCCCCATGATCAGGTGAGATTTCAATTTCCATTTGACTTTTTAAATGTCATTGGGTCATTGTCTAAACCCTTTTCAGTTTCCCTGAATTCCTGACCCCACATCATCAGCTCGGTTATCGCATTTTTGTTTTTATAACTGTTCCGTGTTTAATTGCTTAACTTTTCCTATCCTAGATTATGGAAAATATCGTCACTGTTAAAAGGGAAGAAAATGCAATAACTCCATTGCTGGGAATGTATAAGCTAACCAACCCCAATACCAAATGACCCCCTTCTAATCATAGTTTGTGATGGAATGAAAGATGCAATTGTCTGGAAGGGATGAATATGGGATCCATGCTGGCTTGGGGGTCAAAGGTCATCACAATGCAAAGGTCCCTTTCTCTCTGGCACTGCTTCCTTTGTATAGCATAGTTTGGCAGCTATCTCCTTGCACTTCGGCTACCTGCCAGTGCAGCTGGTACTGTGTCTGGTGCAGACAACAAAGCGTCACTCAGCAACCAGCAGCTCTGCATGGGGCCGCTTTTCTCAGATGACAAAGAAAGATGGGCTATACATCCAACCGACCAGCGCTGCCCATTAAAAGGACTCTTAAATTGCATTACTACCAGTCATTGTTAATTATGTAATAGTCACTGGAGCCGTAGGAGTTTTCGGGGAAGGATGGTTTGGCTATATGCTGGGAGAAGAAGGAAACAGGGGAGGGTGTAAGAGTTGAGAGAAGGGGTAGCATGAAACAAGGACTTGGGGTAGGGAACAACAACTCATCGGCCACACAAATCCTGGGCTGCATAAATAGGGTAAGCCCTGGTTCCAATGATCAGCTCCAAAGGTTGATAATGTGATGCAGAAGGGCTCAATCGACTGAAAGAATCTCTGATATATACAGCTTGGAAATTGTCCTGCCCACCCTCCATTCAAAAAGCCACATCAGAGGTTTCCAGTGTTTTCATTTAAAAATAATTTTAAGCAACTTATCACTAGGCTGTAATGCATTCACTCTGGGCTGAAATCAATAAGTCCTGCAATATGGAGATAAGGCCTGTTCAAAAGTGGGGAAAAGAGGACCAGAGGTTGCCTATTGTCAAATAGCCAGAAAATTAAAATTAAAGTGATGTGTTTACCCCACTTGACCATCTGGGGTAGAAATACAGCTCCATTGGTGTTACCCATGTTTTTCAAAGGTGGATTCTTTGAGATATTTTTATTGCAAGTGTCCAGATCCTTCCACTGTTTTGGAAACCAAAGCAATATATCCACATGCCCCCAAACAAGGAAATGCCTCTTGACTATTTCTGTTGAATTCCTTTGTATTGTTTTGAGTTGGCATTTGTTTTCTCGTTTGCTGTCCCAATGGCTTGTAAGACAGTGACTGAGGTTTTGAGGTCTGGAAATCCATTTGCTTGTCCCTCAGTCAAGAATAAAAACACACACAGTTTCCAAAAAGTTTGGGCGTGGGAGTTTCATCAGTCTTCCTGGGCTTATTTTGAGGTATTTTGGCCATTGAAATGAAATGACGCTGCTCTTGAAATGTCTGGCAAGTTTTTCATGATGTGTACCAAATTCTAGCAGAGAGAGGATCCCAATTTGATGTAATTTCATTGCAACAACACAGCAGCACTACTTTCACTCCTCCCCATCCCCCCATCCTTCTCCACACTTACCCCCCCCTCGCCCCCGCACACCCCTCCTGCCAATCCTCTTCAGATTAAAAGAAAATCCAAGGGAAACAGGACACAATGGGAGCAGTTGAAAGTCCACAGTCTTTAATTTCTATCTTTCCTTCTTGTGTCTAATTTTCCGCTTCTTGGTTGTTCTGATCTCAGCTATTTGCAATAGTTATATATAATTTAACATTATACAAAAGTATTGTCATATCAAACATAGTGAAATGGATTCCAAAAACACCATCTGGTATTTGGGAATGCACTGTGAGTTGGGAACGTGAGAAGAGATATTCTTTGCCACTTTGCTTGGGACCCAGCCATTAGCAGTGTAATTGCCAAGAAAAGGTGACAGGCTCCAGGCTTAAAACAAGTGGGTTCCTCCCCCCCCTTCTCTTGCCTATTAACTCTTGTGAGTCCTAAACCATATTTAAAAGCACTCTGAGGACAGAGCAATTTAGACCAGAAAAAAAAACAGAAGAAGAGAAAGTAAAGGGATTTAAAAATCCAATGAAAATAGAGTAAAATATCCACTGCATTGTTGTTGTTTTATAATGAAAGTGAAATTAAAATAAGTCAGATACAGGACGATGGATACTGAGCATCCAGGTTCACCGCGCTTTAAATTTGTGATGGTTTTCGGAGGATTTGCCATCATGACAGTTCAGTACAAAGCTTGTTTCAAAATCTTCATTAGTTCCCTCTAATCCACCTAAAATTACTAAATCCTAGATTGTGAAGTTTGACGATGATGACTCAAACCTATTTAATTTCATGGAAGTTTGTGCCCACTTCTCTATATAAAAAAAGAATTTGTTTGAATTGTCTATCACAATTTCAGGGACTTCCATATGAGAGAAACAAAGTAATGCAAACTGTACACTTTCATGGGTTTGTACTTTGCTTAACCAGTTTGAGATGAGAAGAGGTTTTTTTTTAAATCCTGTGTAACAAGGAGAAGGAGTTATTCTACTGGAGAGAAATCAGTGAGGACTTCTTAGCAGGAGATAAAAATAAGGGAACAGCAGGAAAAAAAAAAAAAAACTTAAACCTCTCATAGCTTCGTTCAATCTGGCATGCGCAACCTGGGTCTGTATCTGTTTCAAACTACAAAAATAGTTTACAAGGGTCACAGTCATTTTTTTTCCACCCAGTGTGTCAGAAGTTGGGATGTGCGACCCAGAACTGCCATTCCATTACACGGAATAAAATGATATCTCGTGGGTGGATCTAAAGCTTGCCAAAGAAGACACAGTGAAAGCTAACCCTCTCAGTCTAGCTCCTGTTTTTAAATATTTATATCTCTGGCAGACTTTTTTGGGGTAGAGGAAACTGAAAGCTCTTTTGCTATCTGTCATTTCAACCAGGCAGAGGAGAGAGAGTCTCACAACCTGATTTTCCTCGAGTTTGGCATGGGAACAGGCGATGGCGTTTCTTTGGGGCGGTGAATTTCTCTTTGTGGAAAAACGGCCTGGACCAAAGGTTTTTTACGAGAGCCAACAGACGCTTTCCGTACCCACCTGGGGCAGGGCCAATTTCCCATTAGCACTGCCGTCACAGCTCCAGCCTGTCTTGCAGTCGGCCAAGGCTGGCTATAGTCAGGGCCTGTTAGAAAACCTACTAAGGAAGCCGCCCTGGGCCTGAGGTGGTGGAAGCGCTTAGTGCTAGAAATAGGGCAATCGGGCTGTCCAGCCTGCCTCTCTCATTAATTCCCTTTGTGACTGTCACTTTTCCACTTCCCACCCCCAACATCATGATTTCCCTCTCCAAGGAATCGGTCACCAAACCAAACAACCTTGCCTTCCTTCCTGGGGACACTGCTTCCTTCTCTTCTCCCTGCATACTTCAGGGCCTGGAATACTTCATTAACCTTCTAACACTATGTAACGGAGTATGCAGGGCACTGCTCAAGATCAAGGGCTTCAGGATCAGATAGACCTGCATTTTCATCATGGCTCTGCCACCTACTAGCGGTGTGACCACGGGTGAGTTACACAGCCTCTGCCACAAAATAGCAAAGGAGCATATTTCTAACATGACTGCTGTATGGAGTCCAGTAAACCACTGGCAACCTGGTCATCTTTATACTGGTACATCACAATGCCTTTATTACATCCCTTTTGTACACCAAGTATTGTCTTTAGTGCTAGGGATACTGAGATACATATAAGAGACAAAACCACCCTCAGGGAGTTCTCTATCAAGAGACAGTGGAGCATTATGACAAAATGGCTTCCTCTATCCACATGCCTTTTAACATCCGATTTTAAAGGGATCTCTCTGGCATCTTTTGGCAGTAAAAAAAACACAACTCTAATAATAGTGACCATTTACTGAAACTTTGCCCTGTACCAGGCCCTCGGATACTAACTTTACAGAGCAGCTTGTTTAATTCTTGAGGCGTATGCTGATAACCATGAGTATAAATGAAAGGCGGAGGCTGAGAGGTACTAAGTAACCTGCATCAATCAGCTGATAATATATAAAAATCAATGAGAAGCAGGAATAATTTCCTTTTGTTTTTTGGTTGGAGGGGTGAACTTGATTCAAGACTCTAGGATTCTATTCCAATTCTGACAGTGACTGGCTTATAAGTTGTTTCAGGAAACAGGCAGAATGAGCCAGAAGAGCTATAAAAATTATTCTTTCACCAAATATTTTTCCAGCATCTACCATATGCTTTGGGTGCTCTGAGAGATACAAAAATGATTCAACAGATTCTTCCCTCAAGGAGAACACAATCTTATAGAGCAAAAAAAGGCCTGTTTATAAGTAATCATAATACACAGGAAAAGAGTGATATGCTCATTGGAGAGTTTCAGGAAATGGCTTTTCTGAACTCCATTACCTCCAGCTAGGAATGGGCCAAAAGAGACTATGAGGAAGGCTTGAAGTACAGGTGATATCCAACGTGCAGAAAGATAAGGAAAGGTGTTCCAGGTGGAGGAAACATATGAGCAGAGGCTGATAAGAGTTCAAGGGCCCTTACAACATTCCTAGGAAAAGCAACGAGGACATGAACTTGGATGGTGTCTGTCAGAGAGGATGGATGTCAGAGGCAGTGGTACCTTGCCAAATTTTATGCACAAAATTGTTGCTTAATAAATATTCTTTGATGAGGACAGCATATGCTGTTCCTTAATGAATATTCCTGATGAGGAAGACATGTGCTAAGCTGATGAAAAAAAAATTGAATCATCCAGTGCTCAGTTTTTCAATTGGCTTCCCAGAAACCATTCATTCATTCCTTTATTAAGCAAATACTCTGCACCAGGCACCATGCTAGGCACTGAGAAAATGAAAATGAGCAAGACATGGTCTGTTCTTTTGAGAAATTCAAAATCTAGGAGCAGAGGCAAGCATGTAAACTAATAATTCTATGACAGCGTGGTCAGGCAGTACATGAGAGTGAAACAAGAGCCCTGGGTGTCTAGAGTTTGATTTACTTAAACTTGCCAGGGGCCCTGAGGGACAGCTTCGCAGCAACAGAAAGGTTAGGGTTGAGGGTTGGAAGTCATACTTTTCCTTCAAGTGAGACCACATTGTGGATCTGAAAAGCACCATACCAATGTTACCTGTCATTTTTCTTACCCTTATTCACAGCCAGAATTTTGAGGTTAAGTCAGTCCAAGAGAAATGAGAACTTTTTTTTAGAGCTGGAAGAACACCTTAAAAATTATATGGCCCATTGGTTTTCAGTTGTGATTATGTATATTGCTGTTTAATTGGTAATAATTAAAATTTCAAATCTATAGCATTTACTTCTTAAGTTCAGTCATGAAGAGCAATGTGTTTATTCAGATTAGCCCCAACATTTAACACTGGAGTTATGGATGACATTTACAACCATATCAGTCTCAGTATTCTCTTTATTTTGGTATTTTGTTTTGAATGCATGGCCTCACGAAAATTCTGATTGCACCGATAAGTGGTGAAAGTGGTAACATCTGTGGGCTTCTTGTTTGTTTGTTTTTTGTTAACAGCTTGACTCGCAATCTCATGATACTCTTCATTTCATCTGGGCCAGAAGCTTGAAGGCAGGATAGTGAGCCATTTCAAAGTGGTATCAGTAACAGTACTTATGATGGGTCTCCTATTTTTTTACATAAATATGAAAATAAAACACAAGGAGCTCGAAATGTATGCTAAGACTAAAGTTGTCTATAATATGATTTATGGAGATCAGCATGTCACAAGTTCGCAAGTTAGTGAATAAGATTCTTCTAGGCCAGAGGTTCTTAACAAGGGGTCCCTGACCTTGAATTGAAATTCAAAAATCATTATTCTTGTGGGGAAGTGTTGGCCCAGGTGTGATATATTTATTAAATAATACACAGTGTAGTGTGATTTAGTAAGGGGTCTGTGGTTTTCACCTGATTGGCAAAGGGGTCCATGGAACAAAAAAGGTTAAGAACCCCTGCTCTAGGCTGATAAAAGGAGTGGCCAAGCAACCACCTGGATATTTGCCTGACATTTACTTGGGATACATTTAATTTTAATTTTAATTTTAAATTAAAATTCTGAATGTTGGAAAGATTACTCCAGAGCTACAATCTTCCTAGTCAATGACATACTTGCAAGAAATTAAAATGTGTGTGAGCAGTGGGATTATTGGCCATTTTTGTTTTGTCATTTTCTGTATTAAAAATGTGATGAAAATTATTTTTAAAATAAAATATAATAAATCCTTGGAGTGGTTGAAGTTTTATTGTAAGCTCATACAATAATTAGTAACCTAGCATTTGCTAGTCTCCAAAATAAATATATAATATATACTTACACAGACATAAATATATTCGAAGTAGTTAAAACTATTTACAAAATGAAAATTGAATCAACATTGCTAAAAAAAAGCACTTTAGTTCCATGAAAACACAGTTTGAAAGCCATTGATGAACTCGTAGGCTTTCCCAATGGGTCATATGCCCAGTAATTTTAGGTGGTACACAAACATTTTTATGTTAATGATCACATATTTATTTAAATGTGTATTAAAATATTGGTTTTTCTATTTGCTATTGTGAGGTCTATTTTTATTTTATTCCTAAATCACTTATGAAATTAAGTGAATTGACTGGAAGAAAAATGTTAAGTAACTAATAGCACCTGGTGAATAGAGATACAACTGTGAGGATAATAGATAAATGAAGGGAGTCTGGCAAACCTTAATCTAATACAACCCATTTGTCAATCCAAGGGGGGAAATGGAGCATCAAAAACCTATCCTTTAGTGGCAGATGAGGACTTGCCCCATGCATCCTCTTGACCAGTCTAGGTGCAAGAGCAACATCCACATGCTCGGCCCCAAGCTCTGGTACTTTGCCATGTAATGTGTGTGGCAAACCAAAAGACTTTACGTCTCAACTGACAATCTGAAGATAAACCAAAGCTAAATGTCTGTGACTCCAACTTCCTTAGGACCTGCCTGAGCACATCTGAATATTTTCAGTTGCCAAATATGAAAAACCTGACTCAAACACACTTAAAATATGAGATTCTATTGAAAAGTCCAAAGATAGTGATACCTTCAGTGATGGCTTAAGCCAGAAGTTCATAGTCACCCAGTTTCTGGTCATTTCTACCCTTTGCCTTGCTTAGAGCAGCTTCATTCTAAGTCAGGAATCTTCCCGCATTACTTTCCCATTCATATCTAAAAAGAAAAACTCCCGGCATTCCCAGGAAAAAAAAAAAAACCTGAGAATCACTGTTTGGATCCAGGTAGGTCCTATGGCTAAAATTGTGGCTGGAGGACAGAAGACGCTGTTTGAATTAGCTCAGAGTGGAACCTGGAATCACCGGAATCTCCAAAAGGGAATTAACAACCATAATATCCCTAAATATCCACCACAGTGAAGAAAAAGTAGTGATGTTACTGTAATGGAAAAATCTTTAGATTTGATCTGGGTAAGATTTGGTATCCTTTCAAGGATCTGCCATATTCTTCAGAGATATTTATGAGGTACCCATCTGCAAGGAAAAAAGTTATATACCTCCAGCCATCTCAGGCATGCCTGGCCACTTTTCACAAGGATATCTGGATGAACTTCTCCTTCTTTCGTATACCTGGGGAGTATATTTTCCCTCCCTACCCTCCTTGTTGGGCCATTGCCCTACTTAAGAAATCACTCACTAGTTGCTTTTTAAAACGGTAGGGCAGTGGTGCAATGATAATCCAGAAAGATTTTATTTCAAAAAAAAAAAAAAGCCACACATACACACACACATGGTTTTGATATTTGGAGCTGAGAGGTTTGGAGTATGGGGAATTAAATGGCTCTGAGAGGCAAAGAGCTGTTTTCCAATGAAGGCTTTGACTCCTCTACTACTTTTCCTATTATTTTAGGCTTCCCACAAAGCACACACTATAACTCCCCACCACTCCTAAAAAAAAGAAACCTGCTGCAAGGGCAAAGAGTCCACAGCTCATTTTTTTTCCTCTTGGAAGTAATGTCGCATTTTAATAGAAATAAAAACGGGGTGCAGTTCTCCTGTTATCGAATTTCAGTCAGCAAGAGGCAGGACGGGAAGGATTTCCGAAAGTACTGAATCTTTTCCAAAACCTCTAGAAAATGTAACATGTCAGTGGGTGCTTTCCACTTTTATAATCGGAAGATTGAGAATTATGTTCCATTAAAATATATTCAGCAGTTAAAACATGCTAAGGGCATTGACTTAAATTATTTCATCTAAACCTCACATCAAAACTGTAAGGTATATATTTTATCCCCATTTCACAGATAAGTAAACAGAGGCCCAAAGAAACCAAATGGTTTGTCTCCTACCATACTGACACCACCAGCTGATGGGTCACCTTGAGCCAGGCCCTTCCATTTCCAAACTTGGGTCTCTTCTGTCAAATGAGGCCCTTGACCCCAGAAATCCCTTCCCAGCTGCCTCCAATCTCCCCAGCCTCAGAATGCTTGTGTTAAGCCCTCCTCTTCCAGCCTGTGAGGTCCAAATTCTGGGCAGATGTCTCTCACCATATGCTGGGGGTGATTTAACAAGGCCAAATGGGCAGCCCTGTGGTTAGAGGCGCTCTCCATTACATATACTCGAGTTGCTGCTGCCTGCCCGGCTGTCCCAGCCCTCGCCGGCTCCTTCTCTGAGAGAGCAGGCTGCAAGTGCAGATGCCAAGCAGCAGAAGATATTTTTAAAGCTGCAGCATCTGGCTCTTTGGCAGCCTCCACTCGCTGGTGGG
>PVKH010021400.1:0-14343 GCA_004027955.1 Chaetophractus vellerosus | reverse complement strand
AAGCAGAAAGGGGGGGGGGATATATAATAAAATAAAATAAACCTTATGGAGAAGTTTGGCATTGATTTTATTTTAGCAGTCAATTGACCTGGTAAAATTCAAACCACAAGTTCGATCTCATCCTCTGTGGACAGACTTGAGCAGTGCTTTAGATACAGTTCAGTTCTCAGGCATTTGGTAGATGGTAGTCACATGTGTGATAACTGTGCAGCTCGGCTGTGAGCTTGAGACTTGTATAAGTTCATACACAGTTCAGCGCCCCCCCTTTCCAGTTTTTTCCCCCAGTTTTCTCACGTTTTCCAGATTCCAAGGTCTTCTTTCCCTGGTTCCTGAGTCAGAAAGATTGATTTATCTAAGAGTTTAATCCCTTACACTGTTGCACACTTTCATGTAACTGATTCCTCTTTCATGGAGAAGCATCAAGAGAAAAGTAAGATAAAAATAACAAGGATTTACCTCCATGCACTCTGGGTCAAAGAGTTCCCTTTTCCTAGTTTCTTTGTCTAGAAAGAAGAGATTTCAGTGTTAACTCAGCTGCCATTGCCACCATCCCCAGAACAAGGGCAATGAGGCTTTGACACAAGGGTTTCTTGGGCAGTTCTTGAGAGATATGGGGAAAAGAAGAGACCCTTTGTATCTCACAGGGGCATTTCTTCCCAGACTTCTGGGCAATATTTCTATCTCAATCTACCTGTTATTATTTACTTTTCAGAGTCCTCAGCATGTGTCTTTATGTATTTAATGCAGAGCTTTTAGTTGTAGTCAGTGGAAAAGAGAAACTCTAGTAGGCTAATTCTGTCTCCACTGGGACCTGAATTCAGTTTAGAAATTTAAAAGATGCAATTCTATTATTTCAAAATTATACAGAATGTGGAAGCAGATGTGGCTCTAGCAGTTGGGCGCCTGCCTACCACATGGGAGTTACTGGGTTCGGTTCCTGGTGCCTCTTAAAGAAGACAAGCAAGATGATGCAATGAGGAAATATAATGAGAGACACAGCAATCAGGGAGCAGAAGTGGCGCAAGCGATTGAGCACCTCCTTTCTACATGGGAGGTCCCTGGTTTGTTTCATGGTGCCTCCTAAAAAGAAGACAAGCAGACACAGAGAGCACACAATGAACAGACATAGAGAGTAGACAGAAAGCACAAACAACAAGGGGGCAGGGAGAAATAAATTTTAAAAATTTTAAAATTATACAGAATGGAGCTTATATAAGTCACTTATTACATTCTGGGAAAAATATGGATAAAACTCTACTTTACAGTTCAGTAAAAGATAAAAATAGGACCCACCAAACACATGTCAAAATTTAAAAACATATAAACCCTTCTTAAAAAGGTTTAATAATTTTAATGGAGAGTAGTCATTTGAATTTTTAGTTCTACTATCTCCATGACACATGATCTAAATTGTGAATGTTCACAACTGGTTGCTTTCTTTGCACTCATTCTTCATTTTTTTCTACTTAGGTCATTTCTGAAGAGAGCCCTGTAAACTAATGAAACAGATTAGTACAGAACCAATAATTGATAAAAGCCACCATCTCAGAAAATTGCATAACTAATTGAAATAATTACCATGTGCTCAAGGTCCTCTGTGTTCAGGAGATGCATTGGGAACTTGCATACATCATTTTATTTAATCTTTAAACAGTGATATTACATGAGGCAATAGGCCTCATTTTACAGATGAGGACTCTAAACCCAATAAGCTTTTAAACAGCTTTTCCGGTATCATTCAACTAATAAATGGAAGAAGACTTCAACTCCCTCCTACTTCAAAAAAAAATAAAAGACTGAAATACAATACAAATTGTATTAAGAAAATCTTATGAATATGTATACAGGCAATGGCATTTTATTAAGTCAAGATCATGAGTTAGAATAAAAATAAATAGATGTTGTAAATATAATGAATGATGGAGATACAAGGAATGAAGTGAGATTTGGAGGCTGCATAATGAGAAAGTCCAAATAAAGGAGGGGCACAATAAAGGATACACTTAAGAGTGAGGTACAATTTTTAAAAATTCCTATTTCAAGGAGTTAAACATCGCACATAGTTTAGTCACAGTTATAGTTCTATTACTATTAATATTACATTTTCTGTTACTCTCATTGGGGTGGCTAATCATTATCTTTATCATTATCATCATCATATTAAATTTAATTTATATGCACACTATTTTCCAGATTGTCTTATAAACATGCATTTCTAATTTAAGAATGGTAGTAATATTATGAGGTAGTTTCCCTATTTAACAAACAAGGCAACTGGAGCTTGGAAGGGATATACTTTCTTCCCAAGTTACTGCGGCTCATGAGTGACTTTTCTGGAATACAATTGAGCAATATCAGACACACAGGCTAAACTCCTAACCACTAGGCTCCAGCACCTTCTGCATGTGCTTTTTGTGTAATTAATGTGAAACATTATAAATGTCGTATTGCTTTGTAAGTAGGATGCTCGGTCATAGTAAATTTGAAATCAGTCTAGATAAAATGAAACCTAGGTTTATCAAACATTTGAACTTTATTAGTTTGTCTTAGTTATTTCCATCTTTTTATATCTTAAATCTGTGCCTACTCGTCTGTACTGGCAAGATCTACATAGCCCCTGAGTCATTGTTCCCAGCATACATTTAGTAGGGGCTTACAGGAAATATCAAGTTAGCTTTATAATGAGTGATTGTTATTCACCTTTTACAAGCAAATTGAAACCCTTCCTATCATAGTATATCTAAACATCCCTCCTCGACTGAGAAATTAATGAAAACTCGTTGAACATTAGCCTGAATGATATATTGTTATATAAAGATGTCCAAATTATATTATCTAAAAATCAAATGGGTGACTTCATTTGTGTGAGATATGTAAAGCTATACATCTTGGGCTTGTTATACTTCATTACTTGTTTGAAAGGAGGTACAATAAAGTCATTGTCTACATACTGAGGTGGAAAGATCTTCAAGATATACTTGTGATTGTGAAAAAAAAGCAAAGTACATAAGAAGGCCAATAACAAACAAAATATGTAACAATAAATTTGATTATATCTGCAAAAAGAATATCGAAAGTATGCATAAGATTTAAGGAAAGAAGTTACCCATAAAGTGCAAAGAGTTCAAGTTTTGAACATACCTTCTCAGTGTGCGTTTTCAATGAAGAAGTTTCACCAAGGAAATGCTTTTAGTTCTAGGTCATGTTATAAATTGCAAATCTTCAATTATTTCTTCTCTGGATTTACTAACTGAATATATCATCTAGAGAAGTTACTCTGAGTAATTTTGTTAAATTTCAGATTAATTTTCATAAACATGGTTTCAGTCATACTCACAATTCCCAAAAATGAGACAATAGAGTCATATAGTAAGTTAAAAAAATTAAAAAGCTATTAAAAACTTTTATTTCAATTTTCAAGAGACACAATGATTATATAGAATATACAAATATTAACTTTGTAATTAGTATATTCAATACATGATTCCTGGCATACATACATATATTTGGAGCTGTAGAGCTATAATGTATGACATATTCAATATTCATATGTGTATATGAAAGCCAAGATCATGGTTTCCAAATGTCTGACTATTTTAAGAAAAGTTCTAATCCATGATACACTTTCCATCAATGCTAGAGAAACAAAAATGATGTAGAGAGTGTTTTGTAAAGATTAAGTCTTTATGATTTGAAAAATTGTCTTTCTACTGAAATTGCTATTTCTAATGTTTTGCTATTTCTTTTATGACATTATGGTCATAAATCAATAACTTTTGTTATAAATGTGCAAATCCAGAAAAATAGCAACTTTATATTATTCCCTAGCATCTGGTTTTTTGAAGTTGTTCAAAATCTCAATAGTCTAGGCACTACTGTCCTATAGGAATTGTGAAACCCCAAACTATGACATCCAGGAATCATATTCATAACACTACCCTGGTTATAACCATATTTATGCTTATGAGTAGATTTGCTTTTCAGCTAAGGCCTAAACTGAAAGTTATATTTTCCTATGAAATAAAAGGAATTTAAAATATACCTCTCATTTTTATATCAAGGCAAAAAAGCATAGGCAGCAAAGTATGGCCTTTGCAAGGTTGCAGAGGTTACACACATAATAAAACCGAAGCCTTTTTAAAAAATCTTAGTAAATTAGAAGAGACTTCTTTCTTTAGTAATACATTTAGAGGAATTCCACATTTGAAACATGAATTTGAATAACTGCACAAAGAATTGAAAGCTTCTGTTTAATGAAATAATCATTTCTTAGATGATAAAATCCTCAGAAAATTTATGAAATTTCTGGAAGCGAAATATAAAATACAAAGGAATCTTAAATAGACCAGATCAGACCAGAGTAGATGCATTTCCCTTCTGTCTATTGCTTTAAATTGAATCTATTGGGTAGGAATGATGTACTATCAGAAGGGCTCTTCATTTTTTGTTGTTGTTCATTAGTATTATTTTTTCCTAGCTTTTGGATGAAATACTTAATGGTAGTGGACCTTAATAGCTTGTTCAAGGGTACATGAGTGGAAGTTGATGAAAGGAAGTCTTGAGTTTGATGTCAAAGGCACAATGACCCTGCCAGATGTCTGGCCCTGCTCTAGAGAAACTTTCCTTCATTCAGGCATCAGCTCATGTCTTGAACTGTGCAGCTGAGACGTGAACACATTGACAGAATGGTACATTGGAAATCCCTCAGCTGGGCAGGAGGGCAGACTGTTCAAGCTGCTGCAGGTGACCCTAAAGTTACTGTTCTATCCACTGATTTTTATAGGCTCATTTTTCATAAACTATATGCATTTTATTGATAGGACTCTGACTGAAACCAGATGTTCATGCTCAGAATCTCACTGTAGCTGTGACAAAACCAGCTGGATAAATGGAGGAAAGTATGTTTAAACAGGTCTTTTATAAGTGAAGTACAGTTTCATGACTCTCACTCATTCAAATATCTTTCCATTAAACGACCTTTGAAAATCCTATTACTGTCAGTAAGAAGATCTGGACCAAATTCTAGCTGGATTCCCATAGCTATATATTGTTAGGTAATCTACCAGCATAATAAATTACATAGAATTTTATATTATTTGGGTATTTTAGTTTTTCTACTTAGCCAGTGCTTTTTCTAAAAGGTTCCTGTGTAGCTCCATTTGGTATAGGGGGCTAATCTAGAGATTAATACAAACAACAAAAATTTACAAAGTGTTTCCTTAGCCAGGAATATTTCTTTTGAGCTATGCTTAATTTAAAATTTGTATAATGTTTTCATGAAACTTTGAATATAAACTGATTTATTTTAGGAAATTTGGAATTTTTGCAATGCTTATAAATCTTATATCAAGGTTCTCTATATCCCGCTTAATATGATCATCAATAATCTTCAAAAATGTGGTCTATGATAAAGACTAGTGAAAATCAATTTGAAGGATATTAAGGGATAATTAATGAAATATTTGATGTGGAGAGAATGAAGAGTTATTTTTTATTTTTTCTTTCTTTCCTTAGCAATGCATTCCTTTCCCCGTGTTTTAAATTCTTATTCACCCCCGCCCTTTTTTTTAAAGCTCTGATTGTGTTTTGATGTATGCTGCAGATCTAGCAACTATTTTCCTGGGAATTTGAAGCCACTCAGAGGTTATTATTCACATTCCACGGAGAGTAATCCAACGTTAGCAGTTAGTTATTCTTAAGAGTTCAGAAAGAGCACACACCTCATAAAGTTGCTTTGGGAACAAATGCTTTGCCCCCTCTATTTTTTAGTAATCTACAACTTAGAGCAGTGGTTTTCCTGTTAGTTTTGGTGCAAGGACTCATTACTATGAATCAAGAAAGCTTTTCTCAAGAAGAGGGCCTACACTGTTTTCAGTTGTGGAGAAAGTAGTTCTATGACCTATGCTTGCTTCTGTTAGTGTCCGTGAGATTCTTAATAACGCCTGGTGAAATCCCCTTTGCTACAACAAAGCAAAGGGTTTCACAGAACTAATTTAATAAAAAGATTTGCCAGGCTCATAAAAGTTTCTGGCTCTAAAGCAGTCTCATATGCTCATGTCCACATCCCTACTATTTTATATTTTATCAAATATAAAAGCCTGTGTAAAACCTACTCCAGAAAATCTTCCAATTCTCTGTGGAATTCTTAAAAGGGTTAAAAAGTTCCATATAGGGAGCATGCATGGCTCAGGGACTGCGCACCTGCTTCCCATGTGCGAGGACCTGGGTTCAATCCCCCGTGTCTCCTATAAAAAAATAAAATTAATTTAAAAAACTAAAAAATCCCATATGTAAAACATCTTAAGGGAACTATTAAAATAGACACTGTATTTGAAGTCTGTTTTGCCATAATTCCTAGAGAATAATACTCTCAAAGTAAAGTGTGGATCATAGATTGATGGGACACTATCAGGGTCAAGCATTTTTTTTCACACAGTATGATTTTATGAAATATTTTTGTTAATGTGTAGATAATAAATATCATACATATTAATTTAATTGCTCAGTTGTTTGTTCCTTTAACATTTGAGAACTTTTACATGTCAGGCCCTATGTGCCCATTATGAAGAATTTAAAATACCGCGCCCTCTATTCTCAAGTAAGTTTTACTCTTTTGGGCTCGTATAAATAGATATGCATGTTATAAATAACAGGTTTTCCTAGGCATTTTGTTCATTAATCTAGTGAAGAAAGATTTATTAAGCCTATACTTTGTGCCAAACACTATATTGGTCACTGTTGAACATACAGAAATCAGAGTTCCCACCTGAATAAGGAAAAACAGATTTAGAGGAAAGTGATTGATTATATTCTACAAAATACACTGGCATCCAGCTGAGGAAGTGACTGACTGCTCTATTACTTTGTTCTTAACCATTTAAAGAAAATACAAACCTGGCAGACGATAGATAGTGTTAAATATGGAATATTATATTTAGAGTGAACTTACTTCTGAGTTAGAGACATTATTTCTGTCTTTTAAACCAGCTGTGCAAACCTAAGCATGTCATATAACTTTCTGGTGGATTTACTGTCGTCTGCTATTAAATACATAATCTTAGCTCTACAGGGTGGCACATCAAATTTTGATTAATATTAGGTTTGTTTTTGACCAAGCCTACCAGAAGTCCATTGCAAGATTATTACTAAATTTTAGTTTGACATATAAAAGCGAAATTAAATGTTCTGATCCAGTATGGGAGATGGATCTGAATGACATTCTTTATGCTTTGGGACTAAGAAAACTCAGTCACCAGTAAGGTTAATGGGTCAAAGAACAGTGACAGAAAATATAGGGGTCTATGGTTAATATATGCATTTCGTGCACATTAACTTTGGAATTTATGGCCGAATTTTATTATGAATGTGGGCAAAAACTCTATTCCAAAAGAGAAACAAGCAAACAAACTAAGTTAACTTGCAATGGCTTTCAATTTAAAGCCAGTGGGGGCAACTATTTTCAACTACTATGCACAATAATTTTAGAAATTATTTGTGAAGTTATACGGAGTTAAGTTGACACAACTATTTTTAGGCCTTTCCATAGAATTGGATGTGAGGCTTAAATTTGCTTGGAAAAATTTGATTAAGAAATAAATATCACACTTCATTATTATTTATACAATTATGGAAGTACAATTAGCTGATTACTCTTACCAGCCAGGTCTTTAATATGCTTTTTGCATGGGTTTGGTTTAAATATGCATGAAAAAGTAATGATACTGTATCATGGGATATAAACTAAAGGGGTTTCAAACACCTGATTGATTCAGTTGGCCAAGGGGGACCTAACAACCAAACTTTACTAACCATCAGACTTCATTCTGATGTCAACAAGGCTCTAATCAGCCAGATCTAAATGGATTTTCTACATAAATCAATTAATCAGAGCTTTTAAGACTGTCAATAACAGTTCTCCCACTTACTCTCTCTATCCTGCTCTTGAATTTATGGCCCATTAAGTCTGTGCTCAAACAGGGCTAATTGACAGATGTTGACTGTACAGGAGATATTCACCCAATCTGGTAAAAGCAGGAAAGACCTACTATTTGTGGTCAAAAATGTTCATTTTAATCCCTTTTTCCTTTTTTTTTTTTTTTAGAAAAGGAATTTTCAGGCATAGTTTTTAGTTATCACCATAGAACCTGAGGGCATTTGAATGAGTTGGGTTGGGCACGGGCACCTTGAGCTATATCACTAAGCAGTGGATTCTAACTGCATCTTTGGTCTGTCATGTGTTAAAGAAGAATTCTAAATGCCCGTCTTTCAGGATGTTATGAGTATCATATGATTTAAAAATGTAAAATGTCCAACACTCTGTTTTGAATAGTTATTCCAAAAATGTTAGTTTCACTTGTGTCTCTCCTCATAGTCTCCAGTTCTCTCTGAATAGGTGCATATTCTCTCTTGCTTTAAGTAGGGAAATGGCATAATATCATTGGCATTGGTACAAAGGGGCAAACTATTACATAACCCAGGCACTGTGATTTGTTCACAACCCTTTTGGAAAAATTCAGAGTTTTTTCACATTTTTGGATAAGTGTTTTGTTCTCCAGTTTCTAAAACCTTTTCTGAGAAATGACATTCTTTATTTAAAATCAGTTTTGATAGATAAAGAAAGAAGAGGGAAGCAGTCCCTTTTTTCTGCTTTGGCATCATTTAAAATATGATTTGATATCTATCTCTGAGAAATTAAACATTTTCACTAGTAGTTGGTATATGTTGGATCTCCATGATGTAACTTTTACTTCTCTCTCCTGTCAAAAATAAAAAAGAGACAACATAAAACTCCTCTTATGTTGTTTAATAAAGGGATAATGAAATAAAGTCAATGAAATGTCAAGATAACACTAGAGCAAAAAATTATACCTTTAAGAAAAGTTTAGTATAGAGAAACATTCATTCTTCTGCTCTCATTTAACTTCTAGCCACAGAACCAACAAAAAATGTCACTGTCAAAAAAAAGTAAGAAACAGTAAAATTGCCATTGTCAAACCCAAAATCATGTATTGGGCTGAATAAAAACTTGCAAAACAAAGATGTTTCTTGGAGAATGTATGACTTCACAATTAGCACTGACAGCAATGGAAGTTATACAGCCATTAGCAAGAGAATACTCATGGTCTTATTTATATCATTCATTATGATTTCCAGTTCTGGCAAATATAGCTGTAGTAGATACAAGGTACTATTAAATCAGCAGTCAGAAGAAAGAAGTTCATTCTGAAAATGTTTCCAAGTATGTTCAAATTATATTCTTCAGAAAATTGAATTCTCTTTCTTGAAAAATATGTTACCATAACATGTTAAAATATACTTCGAGGCAGCATGTCATACTTATTTGGACATCTGATACAGATTTGTATCCATCCATCCAGAATTTACACCTAGTCCAGGTTAAAAACAAAACAAAGACCTAAACCTTTGAGTATTTTAGATTTTGAGATGCAGAGTGCTTACTCAACTTATTCCCTGAATTGCTTGAAGGTAATTATTAGCTTTTCTAAACCTCTGAATCTTTATCCATAAAATGATATTACCTTAAATATTATATGTTATGAAAAATTAGTTAAATTGTGCATACAGTTTCTAGAAACATAACTGGCACTAAGTAGTTGCCAAATAAATTTCCTACACATTACTCACGTGATAGATAAATAGGAAAAGTATTGTAGACAGGATCAATTCCACAAGTCTTTTCAATTTATGTGATATTTCTTTCTCCTCCTGCATCTTTTCTTTTCTTCTTTTAATCAGGTCGAATTTATGTATCTCTTATGTATGTTTCTTGCCTTTCTTCAGTTTTTAACTTTTTGTCATTTCGAATATGTTCTGGGAGAACCCCGCTCAGATTTCTAAATTCCTTCATTGGATCGTGTGCAATTTCAATTATGACCTTCATATAATGATTAATTTTGTTTTGGCAATTATTTTTCCCAAGAACTCTTACATTTTCTTAGCAACATATATTTTCTAAAGCATTATGGTAGAAAAGTTACATCTCAAAAAAAGATTTTTTTGGGTATTGATTTTATTTTTTGAATGTTTAAATGTTTCGTCTACAAACACTGTTTAATTAGAAAGAATTCTCCTTTTTGATGCCGTCCTGAAATGATGTTGATGTTCTTCAGATGCTGGGTAAGACTTGATTGTTTATACTTAAAATTAGTTTCATATTTTACAATTAATTTTAAGCAAAATTAATAAGTAGAATATTAGACCTCAGTCCAAAGAGAATTTTGTTTCCTTGCTGTATTTTTGGTAAGTGCAATTTTAAGTGTAGGACAGAAACTCTTGATGATTGTGTCGTCTAGATGGGTTGGCTCACTGCCCCTTTGGCTGCCCAAGTGTTTCCAGAGTCACGGGCTCGCTGCTCTGGTTCCTGACTGCTCTGCCAGTTCAGCTGCTCAGAGAGTTGTACAGCGAAGGGGTGGCGGCCTCTGACGTTCTATGCATTAGTAAGCTGTCTAACAGACAAAAGTCTCTTTCCTCTTGCCTCTACTGCTTCAGAATGTAGAATTATTTGTGGATTCTAATGGAAAACACACTCTCTTATGATGTCATCTCTGTATATGATTGTGGATTTCACAGCCCTCTTGGCTATTGATATCAGCTTGTTTCCACATGCTTTACATCTTCCAGAAATCATTCTCTGTTGTTATTTCTGGTGGCTCTTACTTTTTATTTTCCAACCTGATATCAAGTTCTGTTTATTTTTGTACTTTTATTTGTAATCATTCATGGCCTTCTTGATGTAAAAGTAGCAAGATACAGTTTATTTCCAAAAGAGAAAAACACATTAGATGGTCAAGTATTATGTATGGAATCCAGAGGATTGTGCCAAAATTATTTGTGTTTCTTTTATTTGCTTTAGTACTTATCAGTCTACACCTGGTTATGTACCTGTGATATCAAATAGTCCCTTCTCTTTGCACCATCTCATTCTTCTTTTCATTGCCAATGGTCTTCTCACCCTCTCCCCTTGGGATCCCATTTCTTCCTTCAACCCTGCCTCAAGCTTTCCGTCAATAAGTTTTAACTGAGTGTCACTTCAAAGAGGTAGAAGAGGAAACAGCTTTATGGCTTTTAGGTCTGTCTTTAGAGGTATGAGGAGGGAAGTAAGAAGAAAAATTGTCCTAGCCAAATTTGAACAAATATACAAATTCAAATAAAATATTTTTTTCATTTTAACAAAGACTTTCTTTTTATTTTCCTAGCTTGATATGAACAGAGGTCTTGGGAGGTGAGGTTTTAGAAAACTTTGAACCAGGAAATGGGTGAGAAGGTTAGAAAAATCCATACCCACACAGATCGTTTCAACAAACTTTTGATAGGAGGGATACTAAATCATTAACCCTATTTACCAAGCCTCTTTTTAAAACTATAATAGTTCATCTTGAAGTAAAAGTTGTAAAGGAGAGAGAAAAATAAAATGAAAGTCAGAGGTATTTGACATAAAACAAAGATATCAACTAAACACAAGAAATATATTGTGATGCCTACCATGAATACTAGAACACATTTTGAAAATAATAGAATATTTTTATACTATGTCAAATGTCACAATTAACTGCTAATGAAATTATTTAAAGATGCTCTTTTGTGATGTCTCATAATCAATTCCTCAATTTATTAAACCAAAATGTAAAATTATGTGTTTTTTAAGCAAAAGAGTAAACTTTGAAAGTATTGATACAAGGAGTTGTTGATTAATTCCTGATATTAATGAAAAAGGCCACACTTTCTCATATCTATCATATCCTCCTTATGTTTTATATTATTAGTTTCCTTCCCTCATTGGTGATCCACTTAAATATCCTTCCCTATTTGGATTCAGGGAAATAGTTTAGGGGCAAAAACAGAAAAAAATCTTACTGACTTAAGTTTCAAACTAAATGATGCATATTCTTTACCCACTTGTTACAATCCAACTCTTGAAGGGCACGAGTTGGTGCAGCCTTAAGATCAAAGAACATACCTGGTATTTAGTCAGGCATAAAGTTCATTGCGACTTACGGACAGGAGAGGCTCTTTGACGGCAGCTGACAAAGAACAAATGAAGTTAGTCTCTGCAAAGAGATGATAAAATGAGGGGTGATATATATAAGGGGTTTCAGAACAAGGATATTCCATAGGGTATGAGAGCAGAGTTTCTGCTACAGTGGTGGGGTCTGGCGATGTCCTCACTACGCTCCTAGGAAGGACATTTACCAAGGACGTTTACTTTTGGGAAGATTATAGTTTGCAATAGCATCTATACATTCTCTTCCCTCGAGGAGGGTTGTTAGCCATTAACTTGTGTCTAGGTCATGCAGGTGGCCATGTCCTGAAGACTTACAGGGTGTCCCTGAGTCCCCAGACCACTTAATAGATGTGATTTGCTATTTATTTGTTAGTAATATAAGGACTCTCAATTAAAGAACAACTCATAGAAAGGGTTCAATCTCTATCTTTTTTTCTGGTAAATGAGCATCCTCTACCACATTATACAGTAAGAGAGAGGTAGAAAAAGTTAGTTTTTATCTACAGGAACTCTTTTATCCATTAAAAATTCCCAATACGAACTATTTGTTTTACTATTGGACCATTTTCTGTCTGTTTCTTAATCCCTCAAAAGATTTCTTAGATTTACTAGAATGTTGACATTTGTAGACAGATATTTGGTATACTCTCTTTCTAAATACTGCTTTTCAGATAAGGAAATCACATTTTGTACACAATTGCCATAGTCACACTATCATACATTTGAATTTTACAAAACCATTGCTTACTTTGAAACACTCATTATTGTTCAAAAGTAAATGGCATACTAAGTAGTTCAACATCCAATCTTTTAATTTTATAATTAGAATGCATTCAAGCTGTGCTTCTGAGTTTTCCTAATACCCTAAACACTAAATTGGAGTGTATTCTGAAATCAGACATTAAATGGGAAATCTTAGAATTAGTAACTTAAAGTTTAGCTTTATACACCAAGGAGTTTTACTCATTAGCAGGTAATTTAAATTCTTTCTTCGCTCCACCCCTTTTGCCCCAGGGAATGCTCAGCTTGTTTTTCAAACCCTCCTTCTAAAATATGAGGAGTGAAAATAATACAAAAAGTCAGGATTTGAAGACATGCAAAGGTGCTTTAGCAGACTTGATCCCTCTCTATCAACCCTCTTGGTCATCCTTCTCTGTAAGGGTAACTAGTTTGGCAATAGCAAGGCAGAAAGGGAGTCTTGAAACCTGAATCTGTGAAAGACCATACTGGCATATTAAGGGATGTCATTTTACCTCTAATAAACTATCTTATCATTAGAGAAGTGGTCCTAACACACCCTACCATATACTGGTTATAAGGCAACAGTAGAGCTGAAGGTCACCTTGGTACTATGCCTCACATATGACTAACTGGAGATGATGACAAAAGCTCTAAGTAGAAATTTTGCCCGGTTTTGTGGATAGACCCCTAAACTTAAGGCTTTGAGATCCCATAACCTTTCCTCTCAAAATAAATGTGTGATCGGAAATGGTAATATTTTCTACAAAGTCAGCATGGATTGAGGCTCACATCAATGACATAAAAAAATGAAGATTAATTTTGCCTTGGGAAGTGTTCCTAGGCTTTACTATCCAGCAAAAAAAATACACAAGTAAGTGCTGTTTCAAATTTTTGCTAAGCCAGATATCTGAAGATTGTTCAAAGATGTTTTACTGATCTATAAATGCTGTGAGTTTTGCTGATGGAATAGCATATTTTGCACAACTTAAGTTCTTGCATGCAAATATATAATTTACCATCATTCCATTCTGTTTTTTTCCAACCTAGTAGATTTCCCCACCCAATAAAGAGCTGTATGGGTTTTTTGTTCTAATTTATACATGCTAGCTGTAGATATTAAGTTGCTGAGTTGAGCATTATATAAAAGTTTAAATTTAGATGCTAAAAAATAAATATGATAAAATTCTTAAAAATGTTTTAAATAGAGCAATAGGAATTCTATATCTGTGCCTATACTGTGACACATCCCCTGAAAAACATCTTTGAGGTGGAGAAAGTTTCACCTGGGCTCAGCCCAAGGAAGCACTGTCTTTGTGATTCCAAGGTCATCCATCACCAATGTGCTGGAGTCTGTCCTTTCCCACCTGTGTTTAAGTCTTTGTAATTTGTCACCTACCCTTCATCTTAAGACATTTCAAAATTACTACTCTTCCACCCTCACGTAACAATCTTTGCCCTTTACCTTTTATCCTCTAGTGAATCTTGTTACATAACCCTCTACTCTGCTGGAAAATCCCTGGACTTTCACAGGAGGCTTTGGCAATGGGATTTTCAACCCAAGTCATGTGATATTCTTAGAG
>PVKH010021399.1:0-14341 GCA_004027955.1 Chaetophractus vellerosus | reverse complement strand
GTTTTTCATATATGCCTGTTATCATATTGAGGAATTTTCTTTCTATTCCTACCTTTCAAAGTTTTTTTTTTTTTTTTAACAACAAAGGATGCTGGATTTTGTCAAATGCCTTTTCCACATCGATTGAGATGATCATGTGTCTTTGTTCCCTTCAATTTGTTAATGTGGTGTATTACATGATTTATTTTCTTATGTTGAACCAGCCTCGCATAACAAGAATAAATCTCACTTGGTTGTGAGGTGTAAGTCTTTTGCTATGCTGCTGTTGAATTCTATTTGAAAGGTTTTTTTGTTTTGTTTTGTTTTCCTTTTGAGGTAATCAGGTAGGTGATTGAATCCAAGACCTTGCATGTGGGAAACCAGTGCTCAACCACTGAGCCACATCAGCTCCTCTGAGTTGTTTTTTTCCCATTGGTTATCTTGTTTGTTTTTGGATTTTTTAGGAAGCACCAGGGACTGAACCTGGAATCTCCCATGTGGGAAGCAGGCACTCAACAACTTGAGCCACATCTGCTCTTTTATGCAAGCATTTTGTTGAGCATTTTTGCATCCTGTGTTAATTAGAGAGATTGGTCTTTACTTTTCTTGTAGTGTCTTTATTTGGTTTTTGTATTAGGGTAATGTTGGTTTCATAAAACATGTTGGGTAATTTTCCCTCCTCTTCGATTTTTTAGAAGATTTTAAACAAAATTGGTGTTAATTCTTCTCAAAATGCTTGGTAGAATTCAGTTGTGAAGCCATCTGATCCTGGAATTTTCTTTGCTGGAAGATTTTTGATGTCTTATTCAGTCTCTTTAAGTGTGATTGGTTTGTTAAGTGCTTGTATTTCTTGTAGCATTAGCATAGGTTGTGCATTTCTAGGAATTTGTCCATATCACCTATGTTGTCTAGTTTGATGGCATACAGTTTCTTATAATATCCTCTTATGATCCTTTTTATTTCTGTGGGGCCAGTCATAACTTCCCCCCCTTTCATTTCTGATTGTATTTATTTGCATCTTCTCTCTTTTCTTCTTTTTCAGTCTTGCTATGGTGTTGTTAATTTTATCGATCTCCTCAAAACCAGCTTTTGGTTTTGCTGATTTTTCTCTATTTTTTTGTTCTCAATTTCATTTATTTCTGCTCTAATATTTATTATTTCTTTTCTTCTGCTTTCTTTGGGATTGGCTTGCTGTACTTTTTCTAGTTTCTCCAGTTGTTCAGTTAGATCTTTAAGTTTAGCTATTTTTTTTTTCTTTTAATATATGCATTTAGGGCTATAAATTTCCCTCTCAAGACTGCCTTTTCTCTATCCCATAAGTTTTGATAAGTTGTGTTCTCATTTACATTTGTCTCAATATATTTACTGATTTCACTTGCAATTTCTTCTCGGAGCCACTGATTATTTAAGAGTGTGTTGTTTAGCCTCTACACATTTGCAAATGTACCTCTTTCTTGTCTGTTACTGATTTCCAGCCCCATTCCATTATGATTTGAGAAGATGCTTTGTGTAATTTTAATCTTTTTATATTTATTGACAGCTGCATTGTGACATAACATGTGGTCTATCCTGGAGCAAGACACATGGGCATATAGGAAGAATGTATAATCCATTGCGTTTGGGTGCAATGTTCTGTATATGTCTGTTAGGTCTAGCTCATTTATCATATTGTTCGAGTTCTCTGTTTCCTTGTTGATCTTCTGTCTGGTTGTTCTATATAATGATGTGAGTGATGTGTTGTAGTCTACAACAATTATTGTAGAGATATCCATTTCTCCCTTGAGTTTTGCCAGAGTTTTTCTCATGTATTTTGGGGCACCCTGGTTAGGTGCATAGATATTTACAACATTTATATCTTCCTGGTAGACTGTCCTTTTATTAATATATAATGGTCTTCTTTATCTCTTATAACTTTTTTGCATTTAAAGAGTGTTTTGTCCAATATTACTATATCAGTATTGGTTACTATTTGCATGGAGCATCTTTTTCTAACCTTTCAATTTCAACCAGTTTATATCCCTGGGTCTAACGTGAGTGTCTTATAAGCAGTATATGGATGGCTCATGTTTTTTTATTCAATCTGTCAGACTATATCTCTTGGTTGAGAAGTTTAATACATTTGCATTCAATGATATTACTGTAAATGCATTATTTACTTCAACCATTTTATTCTTTGGTTTTCATATGCCCTATCTTATTTTCATCAGTCTTTTTACCCTTTTGGTTATTGAATTCTCGGCTGGCAGTTTTTCTCTTTCAATATGCTAATTTGTCACACTGCTGTCTTCTTGCCTCCATGCCTTCTGGTGAGAAATCTGCACTGAGTGTTACTTCTGGTGAGAAATCTACACTGAGTGTTACTGGGCTTCCCTTAGTATGTGATGGTTTGCTTGTCTCTTGCTGCTCTCAGAATTTTCTCTTTATCTTTGATGTTTGACATTCTGAGTAGTATGTGTCTTGGAGTAGGTCTATTTGGGTTTATTCTAATTGGGGTACACTGTGCTTTTTGGACATGTAAGTTTATTTCTTTGTGAGAGCTTGGGAAATTTTCTGCTATTATTTCCTCAAATACTCTTTCTGCTCGTTTCCACTTCTCTTCTCCTTCTGGAACTCCCATGACATATGTTGTTGCATTTTGTGTGATTATTCAACTCCCTAAGCCCCTGCTCAATATTTTACATTCTTTTCTCTCTCTCTTCTTTCCTCGCTTCAATTTCAGCTGTTTTGTCTTCGGTATCACTTATTCTTTCTTCTTTCACGTTGGGTCTGCTATTGTATGTCTCTATGTTTTTCATCTCACCTATCTTTATCTTTCATTCCAATGGAGTCTGTTATTTTTCTATTCAGGTTTTAAAATTCTTCTTTGTGCTTGCTTAATATCTTCTTGAGGTTGTTGATCTCCTTAGCCATATTGTTTCTCAACTTGTTAATTTGATTTTGGAAATTTCTGTTCATCTTGTTAATTGTTTTTCTCTAATCCTGTGCCTTCTCTTGGGCTTTGATATATTATTTTTCTTGGGCCATGTCTTCCATTTTCTTAGTATGGCTCATAATTTTTTGCTGATGTCTAGGCATATGATTAGGATGGTGAGTTTACTCAGATACTGTGTGTTACTTCTGTTCTTTGATCCCTGTTTCACCCTGGGTCTTTAGGATTGTCCCTGTTATTGCTTAAAATTTGCTCTGGACCCAGTAATGGGTTGTAGACTGGCTTCCTAGGGCCTTGGGGAAGGAGGGTATAAAGGCCAGAAAAAGCCTCTTTTACTTATTTATTTTTAATTTCCTCACATTCACTTTCTTGGTCTGCCAGCTGATGACATGCTTTGGCAGCCCTCTCAGTTCAATGCCTGGTCCGATTGTGTTTGCTGCAACACAGCCTGGATCAAGGTGATATAGATTCCCACCTAGAGGCTAAGAGATTCATAATTCAGACTTTTCAGAGACAGTTCTCTACACTTTGCTGGCAGGCCCTCCCTTTTCCTGCATAGGATTTAATTCCACTTTCCTCTGTGTCCTCAACAATCGGTACCAGTTATGTTAGTAGAGGGGAAGAGAGAGGGAAGAGGTCGAATCTCTTTAGTCCCCACTCTCTTTAGTCCTGAGCTGGCTCCCAAGGCAAACAATGGTGTAGCCCCACCCTGTTTTGAAGGGCTTGTTCAACACAGCAGACCAAATTTATGGGTCAAAAGTTGAATCAACCTTATAATGTGTACCTCTCTCTCCCCTTTCCTGGGTAGGTGGATTCCTGGGGCCCACTTTGTGTAGCCTCTGGCCCTGAGGCATGATAATTCAAAGGTGTCTATAGTGTGGGGGAGCTTGCCAGCACTATCAGCTGCTGCTTTTAGTTCACAGTTTTGCCATTGTAATTCTTTTCCTTTGTCCCTCTCTCTTCTGGGCAGTGTTGATTTTTTCCAGGCAATTTCTTCATGTCCTCTAGCTTTTTTCTGTGAAAGAAGAAAATCCTGTGTTTTTCTAGTCTGCCATTTCCCGGAAGTCCTGCCCACATTTTAATTGGGCTGTGTCGGAGATTGAATCATGTCTCCCACAGGTCCTAACCCCGGTCCTATAGGTGTGAAATCATTTTATAAATATGACCTTTGAAGAGGATATTAGTTAAGGTGTAACCAAACTGAATGAGGGTGGGCCTTAATCCAATATGGCCAAAGTCCTTATAAGCAAAAAATTGGACATGAGAGAGGAATCATGGAGAGAATCCAGGATCTGGAAGTCAACCAGAGCCCTGAAGAAAAGGAGAGGATATTGCCATGTGATGGAAAAGCCAATAAACCCCAACAATTGCCAGCGTTCAGCCCCAGAACCTCACAGTCTTCAAGGAGAAAACATATCCTTGCTGATGATTTAATTTTGGACTTCTCCAGCCTCAAAACCATGAGTGAATAAATTCCTGTTTTTAAGACAACATAAGGCATAGTATTTGTTTTAGCAGCCCAGAAACGAAACCAGTTGTTTTTCTTTTTGGTATTGTTCTTGAGATATAGAATTTTTTGGTATGCTCTGGATATTAAAACCTTCAAAGAGGGAGCAGTTGTAGCTCATTGGTTGAGCTCCTGCTTCCCATGTATGAGGTCCGGGGTTCAATCCCCTGTACCTCCTAAAAAAAAACTTTATAGGAAATATGGTTTGCAATATTTTCTCCCACTATGTAGATTTTCTTTTACTTTCATGATGAAACCCTTTGATGTATAAAAGTTTTAAATTTTGATGAAGTGACATTTCTCCATTTTTTCTTTTGTTGCTTGTGCTTTTGGTGTAAGGTCAAAAACTATTTCCTTGAATAGAAATAGTGAAAGCACATCAAAGTGCTTGTAACTAGCAGAGCTTTTATATGGGTATGAAAGTGGTTGAAAGGCTAAGTCTAATGCCATGAATATTATTTGAAGGAAATCTAAAAATTGTAACTTAGTACTGTATAACATAGTGAAACCTCATGTAAAATATGATATGGGTGATATTGCATATATAAGACTGGTTTTACAGAATATAAATATAAATAAACTAGAGAGACAGAAACAGAATAGCAGCTATGTACAGCAAGGAAGTATAGAGAGATTGAGTGTAGATGAGTTTTTGTTTGTTGTTTTTCATTATTATTATTGGATTAATGAAAATGCTCTAAAAATGACTGAAATGATGAATGCACAATTATGTGATTATGCCAAATACCACTCATTGTACACTTTGGATGGATTTATACTTTATTAATATCTACCAATGAAATTGATTTGTTAAAAATAAAACAAACCTACTTCCTAACACAAGATCCTGAAGATGCTCCCCTATGTTTCCTTCTAGAGGTTTTATAGTTTTTTTAAAAAATTTGTTTTACATATTTTGAGTTAATTTGTGTATATGGTGTAAGGTAAGGGTCCACCTTCATTCTTTTGCATACAGATATTCAGTTTTCTCAGTACCATTTGTTGAAGAGACTATTCCATCCCAATTGAGTGGAGCTGATAATCTTTTCAACAATCAATTGGCCATTGATGTGAGTGATTATTTCTGAACTCTCAATATAATTTCATTAGTCTAAATGTGTATTAGTCGGCCAAAGGGGTGCTGATGCAAAGTACCAGATATCTGTTGGCTTTTAATAAGGGTATTTTATTGGGGTAGAAGTTCATACATACAAGGCCCTAAAGAGTCCAACTCAAGGTTATTTCCTTACCAAAGTCTTGCCACATGTTTAAGCAAGATGGCTTACAATCTATTATAGTGTCTCCTTCCTGCTTCCTCTGAAGGTTCCGAGGGCCCAGCTTCTTCCAATATCAGCTGTAGGCTGGCATAGGGCCCATCTCTCAGGGCTTCTCAGCTGCTCTGGTTGCTTCACAAGGTCAGCTGTAAACCATCAGGCAAATGTCTCATCTCTCCATGAGGCTCCAGGATCAAAACTGACAAAGTTCTTTCTCCTTCTTCTGTAATTTCTTCTGTGTGTCTTCTTGATTGAGTGTACATTTATATAGCTCAAGGAGGTGGGGACTGAACACTGAGCCATGCCCTACTTACGTGGTCAAATCAAAGACCATAAATTGATTTAATTATGTAAATGGAAAACCTTTGAATTTAAATCAATCAAGGCCACATGTAGTAACATGTAGTAACAAGGAGGCTTTCGGGTAATATATACTACTAGGCTGTAAGTTTCAATTTGACAAGAATAAGGTTCATAAATACAAGCATTAATATCAAGGGCTTGGCATCCTGGTCTGTCTTTTACTAGGTACTGCCTATGTACTCTAGAGATTCTTGTCATTCTATTAGAGAATGTAGCAGGATTCCCCAGGATGGGAGCTGAATCTTTTGTTGGTTATTGTGTGGGACCCCACCCATTGAGATAACAACGCATTACTACATGGACACATTTCTGTTTCATAGAGGCATGCTCTGGGTGCATACTTCCCCACACATCCCTCCACAAATGACACCCTGCACCAGTGATCCCCCCCTGTCATGGTCATAACTTCTCTGTAATCCAAAACCTCCCCAAAAGCAAAGCCAAAAAAAACTTTTTTTTACATTGTGCCTTTCATCGCTGTAAAATTTGTTATCTTTTGTGAATGTTTACAATTTCTTCCATATGTTCCCCCAGTGTCTTCATTTTTATAACTTTATTCTTAAAGAAGATTTAGGTTACAGAAAAGTCAGATGGAAAATATAGGGGATTCCCATATACCCCACCCCCCCCCTCATATTTTGCCCTTTTAATAACATCTTACATAAGTATGGTACATTTGTTACAATTGAACAAATATCGAAGCATTTTTACTAACCATGGTCAATTGTTTGCATTCTGCTTTACACTTTGCAGTGTGCAATTTTATGGATTTTGACAAAGTGTATAATGGCCTGTATCCATCATGCAAAATCATGCAGAACAATTTCAATGCCCTAAAAATGCCCTATGTTCCACCTATTCTTTCCTCTCCCCCTTCTCTTGGAACCTAGGGTAACCACTAAGTTTCAATTTTTTCAAGAATAAGGTTTATAACTACATGCATAAATATTGAGGGCTTGACATATTGGTCTATTTTCTTTTATTAGGCACTGCCTGTGTACTTGAGAAATTCTTGCCCCTCTATAGGAGAGCAATCAGGGCTATCCAGGATGGGAGTTTAATACTTTGTCATCTATTGTGTGGGTCTCCACCCACTCAGATAACACTTTATGTCAAGATGAACACATTCATATTTCCATAGAAGCATGCCCAAGGTACACCCTTTTTCACATATCCTCCCACCACCGACACTCTGCACCAGTGACCCCTAACATATTTGCCAAAAGAACATTCCCAGAATTGTATTTCCAACCACAGACATCCATCTCCCCAGAGTTCACCTGTTCCTTCCTCCCAACCTCCCACCAGTTCCTTGGATAGTCTAACCCACCCCCCACAACCCTGCTCACCCTCACATTCCAGCACCATTGACCCCACTCATATCCCTGCCAAACCACCCCTTTCCACATTAGCATAGGTTCTTCCCAGATTGCCATTGGGTCACTACTCTCTACTCCCTTTCTGTCTCCTAGTAACCTGTCTTCCAGACTCTATCTCTTTGAGTCTGCTCAATATGCTTAGGTCATATCAGTGAGTCATGCAATATTTGTCCTTTAGTGACTGGCTTACTTCACTCAACAAAATGTCTTTGAGATTCATGCATGTTGTCACATGTGTCAAAACTCCATTCCTTCTTACAGCTGAGTAATATTCCATTGTATGTATGTACCACATTTTGCTTATCCATTCATCTGTTGATGGATACTTCGGTTGCTTCCAACTTTTGGGAATAGTGAATAACGCCACTATGAATAATTTGGTTGCATATATCTGTTCAGGTCCCTGCTTTCAATTTTTCTGGGTATATACCTAGTAGTGGGATTGCTGGATAATATGGCAATTCTATAGTTGGCTTCCTGGGGAACCGCCAAACAATCCTCCGCAATGGTTGTACCATTCTACATTCCCACCAGCAGTGGATGAGGGTTCCCTTTCCTCCACAATCTCTCCAACATTTTAAGTTTTCTGTTTTTTAATAGCCACCAGTCTAATAGTTGTAAGGTGATATCTCATTGTAATTTTTTAAAAAGATTTATTTTATTTTATTACATATCTCCCCTCCCTCCCGTTGCGGCGACGTGCCGAGGTTGGTCACTGTGCAGGCGCGGCTTTCCCTGCTTGTGGGCAGCTTCTGCTTCCATTCATGGCTGGCTCTGCTTCAGTTCGCGGGTGGCTGGCTGCGCTCCGTTCGCGGGTGAACTGCCCTGCCTGTGGCGGCTTTGCCCTGTCTGTGGCAGCTTTTTGCCCGGCCCACGGCGGCTCCGGCCCGCCCATGGCGGCTTGCCCTTCTCAAGGCGGTCTGCCCGCTAGGAGAGGTCCCCAGGAACTGAACCCGGGGCCTCCCATGTGGTATACCGGCGCCCTATCCACTGGGCTATATGGCCGGCCCCTCATTGTAATTTTGATTTGCATTTCCCTAACAGCAAGTGATGTTGAGCATCTTTTCATATGCTTTTTAGAAATAAAAGTCTTTCCTTTTTGGAAATAAAAGTCTCTATTCAAATCTCTCATCCATTTTTAAGTGGGATGTTTGTCTTTTTATTTTCAAGAGGTAGGATTTATTTATATATGTTGGCTATTAGACCCTTATTGGATGAGTGGTTCCCAAATATTTTCTCCCATTGAGTAAGCTGCCTTTTAACTTTTTTAACAAACCCCTTTGAAGCACAAAAGTTAACGATTTTGAGGAGGTCCCTTTTATCTATTTTTTCTTTTGTTGCTCATGCTTTGTTTGTAAAGTTCAAGCAACCATTTACTACCACAAGTTTTTGTAGATGCTTCCTACATTATCTTCTAGGAGCTTTATACTCTTGGCTCTTATATTTAGGTCTTTGATCCATCTTGAGTAAAATTTTTTATTGGGCATAAGATGGTGATCCTCTCTCATTCTTTTGGATATGGATATCCAGTTCTTCCAGCATCATTTGTTAAAGGGACTATTCTGTCCCAGTTGAGTAGGCTTGGTAGCCTTGTTGAATATCAGTTGGCCATGTAGTGTGGATCTATTGCAGAACCCTCAGTTAGGTTCCATTGGCCAGTATGTCTATCCTTGTATCAATGTCATGCAGTTTTGACCACTGTAGCTTTGTAGTATGCTTTAAAGTCAGGTAATCTGATTCCTCCAATTTAGTTTTTCTTTTCCAATATGTTTATTTCTACTAGGAGTCCCTTGCCCTTCCAAATAAATCTCATGATTAGCTTTACCAGGTCAATTAAAAATGCTGTCGTAATTTTTATTGGGACTGCCTTAAATCTGTAAATCAGTTTGGGTAGGACAGACATCTTAATGATATTTAGTCTTCCAATCCATAAACATGAAATATGCTTCCATTTATTTAGGTCTTCTTTGATGTGTTTTAACAATGTTGTGTAGTTTTCTGTGTACAAATCCTTTACAACCTTAGTTAAGTTTTTTCCTAGATATTTGATTCTTTTAGGTGCTATTGCAAACAGAATCTTTTTCTCAGATTGTTCATTATTAGTGTAGAGAAATGCTACTGATTTTTGTGAGTTGATCTTATATCCTGCCATTTTACTGAACTCATTTATCAGCACTTGAAGCTTTGTTGTAGATTTTTTGGGGCTTTCTAAGTATAGGATCATGTCATATGGAAATAGTGAAATTTTTAATTCTTTTTTCCAATTTGGATGCCTTTTATTTCTTCTTCTTGCCTATGTTCTCAAACAAGTACTTCTAGTACCATGTTAAATAAGAGCTGTTGACCATGGACATCCTTGTCTTGTTTGAGATGTTAGAGGGAAAGCCTGTAGCATTTTACCATTGAGTATGATGTTAGCTGTGTGTTTTCCATATATCCCTTTATAATGTTAAGGAAATTTCCTTCTATTCCTATCTTTCAAAGTGTTTTTATCAAAAAAGAATGCTCTATCCTGTCAAATACTTTTTCGAATCGATATGGATGATAATGCGATTTTTTTCTTTTGATCTATTAATGTGATGTATTACTTGGATTGATTCTTTAATTTTGAACCATCCTTGCAAACCAGGATTAAAACCCACTATATCATGTTGTATAAGTCCTTTGATGTGTTGATGAATACTATTAATAAACACTTTGTTGAGGATTTAGCATCTTAATTAGAGGGATTGGTCTCTAGTTTTCTTGTGGCATTTTTATGTGGCTTTGGTATTAGGGTGATATTGGCATCATAGAATGACTTAAGTAATGTTCTCTTCATTTCTACCTTTTGAAAGAGTTTAAGCAGGATATATGCTAGTTCTTTCCAGAATGGTTGGTAGAATTCAGCTGTGAAGCTATCTGGTTTTGGACTTTTCTTGGTTGGGAAGTTATGATGACTAATTCAATCTTGCTAGTTGTGATTGGTCTGTTGAGTTCTTCTATTTCTTCTCTTGTCAGTGTAGGTTGCTTGAATATTTCTAGATATTTGTTCATTTCATCTAAGTTATCCATCTTGTTGGCATACAATTTTTCAAAGTATTCTCTTATGATACTCTTTATTTCTGTGGGATCAGTGGTGATTGCCCCTCTCATGATTTTTATTTTATTTATTTGTATCTTCTCTCTTTCTTTCTTTGTTAGTCTACCTAAGGGTTTGCCAGTTTTATTTATTGTCTCAAATAACCAGCTTTTGGTTTTATAAAAATTTTTATAGTTTTTTAAAATTCTCAATTTCATTTAGTTCTGCTGTAAGTTTTGTTATTTCCTTCTTTCTGCTTGCTTTTGGATTAGTTTGTTCTTTTTCTAGTTCCTCCAGGTGTGCAGTTAGGTCTTTGATTTTAACTCTTTCTTCTTTTTTACTACAAGCATTTATGGCTATAAATTTCCCTCTCAGCACTGCTTTAGCTTCATCCCATAATTTTAGATATAATGTATTCTTATTTTATACATTTTGAGGTAGTTACTGGTTTCTTTTGCAATTTCCTCCTTGACTCACTGATTGTTTAAGAGAGTGTTGTTTAACTTCCATATCTTTGTGCTTATTCTGATTCTCTGCCCTTATTAATTTCCAACTTTATTCCGTTGTGGTCAGAGAAATTACTTTGTATAATTTCAATCTTTCTGAATTCATTGAGACTTGTTCTGTGACCTAGTATGTGGTCTATCCTGGAAAACATTTCATGTGTGCTTGAGAAGAATTTATATCCTACTGTACTTGGGTGTAATGTTCTGTATATGTTTATTAGGTCTAGTTCCTCTAATGTATTATTTAAGGTCTCTGTTTCTTTATTAACACTTTGTGAGATGTTCTGTCTAATGGTGATAATGGTGTATTAAAATCCCCCGCCCTGATTGTAGAGGCATCTATTTTCTCCCTTAGTTTTTCCATTGTAGTCTCATGTATTTTGGGGCACCCTGGTTAGGTGCATAAATATTTATGATTATTCTTCTTCTTGATAGATTATCCCTTTTATTAATATATAGTGTCCTTCATGGCACATTATAATGATTTTACATTTAAAGTCTATCTTGTCTGATATTGGCATAGCTACTCCCTATGCTTTTTTGCTTACTTTTTGTATGTAAAATCATTTTCCAAGCTTTCACTTACAACATTCTTGTGTCCCTAGGTCTAAGGTGAGTTTCTTGTACACAGCAGGTAGATGGGTCATTTTTCCTTATCTATTCTGCCAGTCTGTTCCTTTTGATTGTAGAGTTTAATCAATTAGCAGTCAATGGTTTTACTGTCATGGCAGTACTTTCATTAGCCACTCTTTCTTTATATTTATATATGTCATATTTTGTTTTTATTTCTCTTTTTATCCTTTTAATTACTCTCATTAATATTCTTCCATTCTACAGTCTCCTCCAAACCTCTCTCTCTATTTTTTCCCCTTTCAACCTGCAGAACTCCTTTTAGTATTTCTTGAATGGCAGGTCTCTTATTGACAAACTATCTCAATTTCTGTTTATCTGTAAATATTTTGAACTCTCCCTCATTTTTGAATGCCAGTTTTTCTGGATACAGAATTCTTGGCTGGCAGTTTTTTTTCTATTAGCACCTTAACTATGTCTTACCACAGCCTTCTCACCTCCCTTGCTCAGACAAAATCAGCACTTACTCTTATTGAGCATCCCTTATATATGATGGGTCTCTTTTCTCTTGCTGCTTTCAGAATTCTTTCTTTGTCTTGAGCATTTGGCAGTCTAATATGTACATGTTTCAGGGTAGACCTTTTAGGTTTTATATTGTATGGAGTGCAATGAGCTTCCCAAACATGTATATCCATGTCCCTCATAAGAGTAGGGAAATTTTTGGCAATTATTTCCTCCAATACTCCTTCTGCCCCTGTCCCTTCTCTTCTCCCTCTGGGATGCTTAGAATGCATATGTTTGTGCATTTTCTGTTGTCATTCAACTCCTGGAGTCCCTGCTGGTTTCTTTCTATCTTTTTATCTATCTGTTCTTTTATTTGTGTGATTTCAGATGTTCTATCTTAGATGTCACTATTTTTTTCCTCTGTCTGTTCAAATCTGCTGTTTTGTGCTTCCAGTGTATTTTTAATTTCTTGCATTGTGCCTTTCATCACCATCAGATCTGTTATCTTTTTATATGTATTTACAATTTCTTCTGTATATTCCCCATGTGTCTTTTTAATATCCTTTATCTATTCCTTCACTTCATTAAGTTGATTCATGATATTTGTTTGGATATCCTTGATTAGTTGTTCCATGTTCTACATCTCCTTCTGCTTTTTAGTTTGTTCATTGGACTGGGCCATGTCTTCCTGTTTCTTAGTATGGCTTGTAATTTTTTGCTGGTGTCTAGGCATCTGTTTATCTTAATTGGCTAATTCAGTTGGTTAGTTTTTCTTTCTACTCTTTGATTTTATTTTGTTTTTCACACTTGGCTCCACTTATTTTATATACTTCCCACAGTTTCTGGAGGAGTTCATACTGTCATTACCTACTCTTCCATCTTAGATCTATCTTTTCTGAGTGTTTTTATCAAGAAAGAGTGTTGGAATTTAAAAATTCCTTTTCTATGTCAATTGAAATGATGACGTGTCCCCCCCCTTCACTGCATTAATTTGGTATATTATATTAATTGATTTTCTCACATTGAAACAGCCTTGCATACCTTGGATAAATACCAATTGATTGTGGGATATATAATTCTTTTAATGTGCTGTTGGATTTTGTATTTATATTAAAATTGGCATTGGCTTTTTACTCTCTTTTCTTGGGTTATTTTTATATGGATTTGTTTTGAGAATGATGCTGGCTTCATAGAATGAATTAGGTAGTGGTCCCTCTCCTTCAAAGTTTTGAAAGAGTTTGGGCAGCAATAGTGTTATTTCTTTTTGTAATATTCACCAAAATTTGCCATGGAAGCTTCATGGTCCTGGGCATTTCTTTGTTGGGAGGTTTGTGTTTATGTGTGTGTTTGTGTGTGTATGTGTGTGTGTGTGTTTAATTTTGGATTCAATATCTTATTTTTTCTCAGTTGAGATCTTCTATTTCTTTTTGAATTAGTATAGATAAATTGTGTATGTCTAGCAATTTGTCCATTTTATCTAGGTTATCTAGTTTGCAGGCATACAGCTGCTCATAGTATCCTTTATATTCCTTTTTATTTCTATTGTTTTGGAAGTAATGCTACTCTTTCATTTGTAATTTTTGTTGTTTGCATCCTCTCACTTTCTCCTCTGTCAGTCTAGCCTTCCATTCCCCCACAATTAGTTGTACTTGTTTCAGATTATATTTTAATACAAGCTGTGTTCAAAACCATGGATTTATCATTACTTTTTATGCATTTGCATCTTAGAGATTTTGAAAAGGAAAAAAAGGATTTTACAACCCAATAGCCCTGACATTTATAACTATATGGTTACCTTTACTGGATGTCTTTATATCTTTATGCAACACTGTTCCACTGCCTTGTCTTTGCCTTTCAGTCTAAAGAATTCCCTTTGTTAACTCTCTCAGCCTTTGCCTTCCTGACATTGTCTCAGTCTCTTTTATTTTTGAAAGACAGTCTCACCATATCAAAATTTTTCATTGGCATTTGTTTTCTTTGAGCACTTTAAATATATCATTTCACTGCCTTATCACATCATGGTTTCTGATGAAAAATTGCCACATAATCTTACTGAGAGTCTTTTGTATGTAACATATTGCTTTTCTCTTGCAGCTTTTCAGAAATCCTTATACTTGGCATTTCACAGTTTGACTACTTTGTGTCTGGGTTGGTTCTCTTTGAGTTTATCCTCTTCGTGATTCACTGGGCTTCTTGAATGCATATATTCATGTCTCTCACTAAATTTGGGAAGTTTGCTGCCATTATTTTTTGAATATTCCTCTGCTCC
>PVKH010021398.1:0-14343 GCA_004027955.1 Chaetophractus vellerosus | reverse complement strand
GAGCAAGGGCGGGCCCCCGCGAGCAGGTGGGTCGCAGCGCTGGTGAGCTTGACCTGGCGGGTCGCCCCAGCGGGGGGAGACAGGCAGACACAGAGGAATGCAAAGAAAAAAAAAAGAACACAGCAAGAACAAGCAGAAGGGGGGGAGGTATAATAAATAAAAATAAATCTTAAAAAAAAAAACTGCCAACTTTTAATTTCTAACTTAATGTCTCACAATGAATGAGAGAGATTTTCCACCCCTATTTCCAACAACAGCTCAAAATGGGTCTTGACATTTTGTAATTTTAAAAAAGATTTATTTTTTCTAATTGTGGATATCTTTGCATGTGGTTGAGCCATTTTTTCATATATTTATTGACCGTTAGTATTTTATTTCTGCAAACTGCTGATCGATGTATTTTCCTCACTTTTACATTGGATTGCTCATCTTTTTCCTATTAATTTGCTGGAGCTCTTTGTATATTAAGAAAATTAACCTGTTTATATATGTGGAGGTACCAGGGATTGAATCCAGGACCATGCACATGTGAAGCACATGCTCAACCACTGAGCCACACCCACTCCATTCCACACCCCACCCTTCCCCTGATTTCGATATTTTAATTTTAACATTATGGAATTTTTCAGGGTAGAAGATTTTTTTACATATTGAAGTAAAATGTATCTTATTTTGAAAAGTTTTGGACTTTTGAAAACACTTTCCTCATCTCCAAAATAATTAAAAGAAAAACTTCCACATTCTCTTTTTGTTTATATTTTTCCATAACAGCAGTGATGCCTGACTTGCAAAAAAAGAAAGAAAAGAAAAGAAAGAAAATAAAAGAAAAAGAAAAAAGAAAGAAAGAGATATAGAAAGAAAGAAGAAAGTAGAAGAAATCCTGATCTGTAGCATTCGCCAATTTCCATGGTTTAAATATTTCTGCCATGGCCAATTTCAAGCAACCAATGTGATTTCACTGAACACATATACACAATTGTCTCTTACCAGCTGGTACAGGCCAGCTCTAGCATATCACTGTACTAGAAGTATATTTTGACATAAAAGTTAAGGGAGTTACAGCTTAATTATATTTTTCAAATGGCTATTTTTTCCAAATAGTTTTTTTCTCAATGACTTTTTTTCCCAAGTGGAAAACTCATACTTATCTACTGATTGGATATGCTCAACTTTGTCATATTCTTATCTCCTTTATGTGTTTAGACCTACTTCTGTACCCTCTATTTTCTTTTATTGATTGTCTATCTGTTCCAGCACACTAGAAGTCTTAATTAGTAGAGTTTTATAATATCATTTTGTATCTGACAAGGCTACCCTCTTCATCAGCTTTCTTTTCCAGAGTTTTTCCTGGCTCTCTTCATATATTGTTCTTATAAGTGTGCAATTAATTAGAAAGACTTATAGTTTTACACTGATCATTTTTTAAAAATTAAGCCTATAAGTGTGCAAAACTAAAAGCACACTATGACTGTACACATCTTGTTCAGTTAGATGCCTCGCAAGATTCAGCTTTTTTTGGTGCATGCTCTCCATGTGTACTCACTTGGGTAAAATAATTGAGCACATAACTTGGTCATTATGAATAATATTTTGCCATAGATGGTGTTAATCCTAACTGTGCATTTTGGATGTGTGTCAGACTTTTCTATTTATATTAAAGAATGCAAACAATTATTAGATGTTGTCAGTGTTCTTCAAAACTTGTGATTTGGTTTAACAGATAGTCCAAGACAGCTATGTGAGCTTTCTAAAATAACATTACCATTTGAAAATATTTATTATTATGAATTGGATTTTTCTCAATGTCCTGCAATAAAATAAAAATAAAAATTAGATTAAATGCTTAAGTGCTTATAAGACAGTATCTTTCATTAAAATAACTAAACATTCTTTTTTTTTGAGAAGTTGTGAGTTTATAAAACAATTATGCATACCACACAGGATTTCCATAATTTCCCCACCAACAGCTTACATTGTTCTGACACATTTGTTACAATATTATCATATTACTGCTATCTATAGTCCATAGCTTATATTTTGTGTATTATTTTCCACAATCCATCTTATTATTAACACCATGTATTAGTATTGTATATTTGTTATAGTTCATGACAGAATATTCTATTTGTTGTTAACCACAGTCCATCATTCACCATGAGGTTCACTGTGTTATAGAATCTCCTGCCTTTAACGAACTATTCAAAGTGTACCCTCAGTGGCTCTCAGTTTCATCACAGAGTTGCGCTGCCATCAGCACAATAATGAACGTTTTCATTATTCCAAAAGGAAAAGTCCGTTATCCTCTTATTCACCCCATTATTGACCGTTAGTACTGATATAGTACCTTCTTTCCTTTGATGTAAAAAATTACAATATTACTGTTAACTATAGTCTATATGTTACATTAGTTGTATTTTTCCATATATCTATATATTCTTAACACCTTGTAATACAGGAACATTTTTGTGTTTGTACTATTAACCACAATCATCACCTACCACTGAAATCATTGTTATACAGTCCCTAGATTATCCTCTTGCTTTCTTTAAATTGACATTAACCTCCCTAGACTACACCATTATACTCACTATAATGTGTTACCACTAATTCTATCCATTTCCCCACATTTACAGTCCACCTTTGTTTGAAAACTACTGAGCTGAGTCTTCAGAAAGATGTGGGGATGAGTGGGGCAGAGGAAGGTGTGTCTAACTCACTTATGAAGTTGCCAGAGTTTTCAATTCTTCCATTTCCCCACCCACTTCATCCTGTATTCCTTAGATATTGATGCCCTCATCTTCTGTTTTTATATTTTTGTTTGTTTGTTTGTTCTAGTTTTTGTTTTTCCTCCTACTATCAAAACCGATGTGAACTCCTTCCTCATACTAAAGTGCAATTGGCTGATGAAGGTTAAGGTGCTTTTAACTGGGAATGAAGTTGTAAAGCTAATGGGCGAATGCTCCTGTTCAGCGGCAGATGAGAGTGAGTTTGCAGGACCTCAAAGCCTTCTCGGATCATAAGGGGAGGAAGGTAGATAGATGAGAGGGAGGAAGCAAAACTGAACGAGCAGAGGCTTTGAAAGCAGAAGATTTTGATTCTGGATGTGGCTCTGTAGTTTCCTGGATGAGTGATCTTGAGAACTCCCTGAAACTCATTTTTCTCACCTGAGTAATGTGCTTACTAAGAGCATCCTATCAGTGCTTTAGTGAGGTACTATATGAAGACATGCTTCTTAAGTTGAAGCAATACAAAAATGTTGGTTATTAGTCACAGATAAGGTAGATGTGTTTTTGAAACATTTCGAATCTGGACTGATAATGGGGTCAGTCTGCCTGGATTTCATCAATTTTACTCCACTTTTCCATTTATTCGGTGTCTCAATTTTCTCATCTCTAAAATGGGGATGACAATATTTATCTCTCTGGGTGGTTGCAAGTATTAAAATCGATAATGCTTGTAAAGTATTTAGAGAAGTGTCTGCTCCCTCACTCCTCCAGTAAGTGAACCTCTCTTAGGGCATTTTTCATTTTCTATGTCTATCGGCACACTGTTTCCATCTCACACTCTGCTCAACTCCTTGGGTGGGCGTGTGACTTTTGCCCCCATCGATCTATTAAAATTGCACCTAATGTGTTAGAGGAAGTAAACCATAGAGGGTTTTTTTGGACAGTTAAAAGTGAAGTGGTGCATTTAGAAAGGGAAATAATTTTAAAAATACAGGCAGTAATCAATTCTATTTTTAACATGCTATATATAGCAAAGAGAATCACATATAGGTGGGAACTAGAAAAATCTCAATTATTTGTTACCATTGTTATATTTTTTATGTGAAAAGGCGTTTACTTTTTGTATATCTGTGTTTTCAGTTGCCACCTGTCTTCTTGATTAGAAATAACTTCCTTTGGACAAAGCTGTTGAGTTTGTCTGGGAGTGGTGAGGTTCTAAATCTTGCGTGTGATTGTGTTTCTCAATTTAGTAAAGAGATCAGTCACCAAGTCACTCTTTGCTCTCAGGTGATGGTTGCCATCTCTCGCTTTCATGAGAAATGATAAAGCAAATGAGTCAGCCCCTACAATCCTTCAAGAATGGCACGCGATGCTCATTCTAACCTCAACTTTAGTTGTAGCTAAGGAGGTTTCAAAAGGTTTTCAGAAGCTCTTTCTCCAGAAAGCATGCTTCTGGCTTCCTCCTTTCCCCGCCCCCCCCCCCCCCCCTTCTGTTTGGTTTTAAAATTTCATTTAACTTTTTAAAACCTTCGAAGTATGATTTTTAGTTTGAATAAAAAAGTGGCATGGTACCCTGTGATCTTCCCCTTTAAGGTAAGATTCTGCATAATTATGTGCAAAGCCAGGGCATTTTAAAGAGTAGAAGAGGACCAGTATGCTTATTCTCCTAATTATCAGTAACCTTCTTGTCAACGAGTACTATATATTAGAAAGACCTTTTTGCTTCTGCTGCATTGTTGACTTCCTTTTCTTCCTGAGATAAGCTTTGTTTCAATGACTGTTTTCGTAACTGGACCATGTTTTTTCCTGTTTTTATCCTACTTTATTAACTACAATAATTATCTTTGTTTTAAGTATTTGAAATGATAGGAACAATAAAATAATTCTTAAATCATAGGAGAAAAACAAAACATGGAACTGAGTAGTTTTAAATGAAACAAAACTACCTTTTAAACCAGCTTTGTAAATAATTACTTGTTTATAGAGTAGGTGGTAGTTTATATTGTGGGAGAGGAAAGGAGAATTTTGGTTTCTTTGAACTTTTATTATCATTCCTATGTGTGCAACCTCTAGAAAGAAATCAAACTAATAACATTTTGGTATTGTTCACTAATCTTTGTGTCCTATGCGCATTCTTTCTTGTTTGCTATAATTCAGTATATTATCAAAAGAACGGGTAAAGTGAAACTCTGAAGACAGGAACTTCAGACAGCAGGAAGGTGAATAAAGACTTAGAAAAGGAAACTGTGGTATCAGAGAAGCTGGCTTAGCCTAGGACACAAGACAGAAAAAGTCAACTACTTGGCCAAAGCATACATCTTTAAAAAGATAGAATTTTAATCAGGTGAACATGTAAGACTTCAGTCTAAATGTTTATTTTCTTCTATTTATATGAGTTCTTTAAAATCACCCACATCAAAGGGTTGGAATTAAGTGACATCAAGCTTATATATTTGAGAAAATCAATATTCACAATAAAAATGTTATGAGATTTAAGAAATGTCAAACAGGGCCAGATTTATGATCCATCTACACTAATCCTGCGTGTTGCTGACCCATTTAGGGGTGATATGTGTGTTGACTTCGTGGATGCCTTTCACACAACTTCTGAAGTTTAGGGATCGCCTACAAATAGTGCCTAGAACAGTGCCTGGCAAATGTCTGTGCTTGGTAGTGATTAATATTGTTGAGCAAGTGAATGAGCCATAGAGTCTACCATCATGCACTTATCTACACTCCTTTGAGAGTAATCTTAATTTATGTTACCCATTGTGTATGATACAATAGGCCTTTGATTTAAGTATCATGCAGCATCTTTAAAAACATTACCCGTTTTAAGCATCAAGAAAGTTCTTTTCCAACTTTGGTATTATAGAACTTTATTTGATAGATAAATTCTTGGGCTTAAAACATAAAAAATGGATGGAATACCTGCTACTTGATGTACAACTTCCCCTGTTGAACCCCAGTCTCACTTGGGAGTAGAACTCTGACTTAGATGGTAAACACCAACACATAAGAAGATGAATTTTTTACCAAAGTATTTATAGTAAGTAGCATGGTTTACAAGAAGGATAAATGTTAATTAGTTATAACTACTCCTTAACACCATGGATATTACAAGACTAACAGGAGCAGATAAGAAAGAGAAGCATAATCTAAAATTAATACTGGTAGGAGGCTAATTATGGGGGGATGAGCTATTAAAATGTGACATTGATTTATAGCAATAGACTCTAACAGGAATTTATGGTATATATTCTCACCATTTTAAAAGACCTAGAGGGACTAAAAGAGGAACCAAGCAGAAGCCAAGCCCCTTGGCCAAGAAAGAATTTGTTGACAGAGAAACTCACTACCATATTTTACAATTTCCAGGACTTAGACTGTGTAGTCATTGAACTGTTTCTTGATTAGTCACATTAAATGGACCAGTAGCCTACATTTTTTATCAGAGTTCATATGGAAAGATATTAAAGATAGCTTTAGTAATCACCCAGCCCTTGGACAAGTAGCACAAATGTGGTTACAGTGTCACAAAGACCTCAAGGGCAGAAGAGTTGATCATTTTAACCAAGGATATGAAGATTACTGTATATAAGGGAGTGAGATCCTCAGACTAATAGGAATTGGCTGAAAGCCTGGGAGTGCTTCATCAAAGTGTCACACCTGCCTGAAAATGCAAGACATTGGGTCTGATAAACTAAAGGAGGACTCATCTGAAAAACACAGACATAAAGTTGGTCATAATTGGTAAAAAATAAAGGTTTAGATCAGTGGTTTAGAAAATAGTTTGAACTCTGATGGGTACTGATTGCCTAAAGCCCTGTTCTAAGGCTAGAGTCTGTGGTTGATTAATCACATCTAATGTGACTATAGGATCAATTTGTCATATATTTTCTACCCCAGGGTAGGCCTTGTTGTGGATTGAATCACACCCCCCACAAGACATGTTCAGGTCCTAACCCTCGTTCCTGTAGATGTGAACTCTTTTGTAAATAGGATCATCAAAGATCCTATTAAGATGAGGCCATACTGAATCAGGGTTGGCCTTAATCCAATACGACTGGACTACTTATAAGCAGTAGGAGTTAGAAGGAGACAGATGGCATCTGACGCAGGCAGAGGTTGAGTTATGGATTGCCAGTAAGCCACCACCAGAACACTACAGACTTCAGAGAAAATATGGCCAGCTGACAGCTTGACTTTGGACTTCTAGCCTCCCAAACTGAGATAATAAATTCCTGTGGTTGTTTTTTTTTTTTTTAGCTAACCAGTCTTGGTACTTGTTATAGGATCCCTGGCAAACTCAGACAGACCTCAAAGAGAATTATGCTTAATCTTTAGGGTAGAAATGCAATTAAGAGAGGAGAGCCAACTGCAGTTTGTTAACAAAGATGTATACTGGACAGGGCAAGATATAAGGTTCTCAGATTGAAATAGATTTATTATAAAACTAGAAATCTGACCCCAACGACCTTCTGAAACAATGGTGGGTATTTGAGAGAGAGCTCTAGAGCTGACTTTCCTCCAGTTTTAAATCTAGTAAATTGGCCACGGGGGAAGTATATTCACAATGAATGTATCCAAAGGAAAACCAGTCTAGCATTTATTTAGATGGAATAACTAGTGGCAGCCTTTTAATCTCTGGTTGAGGAGTATATTCCAGGAGTAAGAAGTTATTTTAGGTTAGTATACTCACCTCCGTCTCACTCCAGAAAGTCAGCATTGTTTTGAGAATGCATCAGTAAAAGAATTTTCTACCTCTGGCTTCTCTGTAAGGATACACTTTTACCAGACAAGGAACATTAAGAGAATGGCTTAGAGGAAGTACTTCAACTTGCAAGGATTGAGATGTTTTCAAAATTCTTTGCACTGCCTAGACGGTGTTTATTCCTCTGGCTTCCTCCCTGTGGGGTTGCTTCAAGCCTGAAGCCCTCTCTAGAGACATGGAGTGAAGGCTCTTCTTTGGGTGCTGGTATTTGCTCCACCTCCTCTTCCTTTTGGACATAGATGAAAGCTGTGTGTTTACCAACTCTAGACTATTGCACCATCCTTTGCGATCTCCCCTTTGTTAACCCCACCTTGAATGATCATTATTTCAGTGAGCCACCTATTTCCTCCTGGTATCCTGACTGATAGATCATCTAATACCATGAAAGAAAATAAGGAAATTCAGAGTGAAGTAAGAGTTTTGTGCAATCCTAGAGATTGAGGAATGGGTAGAGAAAGAGAAAAAGAGAGGGAGCGAGAGAGAGGGATTCCATTAGTGTATCACTCCAACTTCCACTAGATACTTGTGTTACATTCAGAATCAAACTTAAGATATGGAATAAGAAAGTGGACCAAGTAGAAGGAAAGTCACCAAGGTCTCACCTTGCCCAATGGAAACATCTCACCCACTGCCTAGGAATGGCTTGCTCTGTTGTAGTTGGAAGGTTTACCTCTCTATTTCCATGTAGGATCATTTAGTCCTATAACTTTCCTTAGGAGTCTACCACAAAAACCTTCCTTCCTTTGATAATGTCACCATATTTTCAGTAAGGGTTCTTCTTTTAGTTCTTCCTAAAATTAATGTAAAATGTAGGAACATTGCAGCTTCTATGCCCTCCTCTCTTGTGAATTTAGAACTATAGCCAGAATTTTCAAGTTGGAAGGGATGTTTGAAACCATGTAGCTAATTTCCTCCTTTTCACACATGTGAAACTGAAGTCTAATGGTTATAGTGGACACCAGATTTCATGAAACTCACAGCTCTGTTTTCCCTTAAAGACACCCTGGTCCAAGCCTTCTGTCTTGAAACCTAGAAACTTGGCATTATTGAGAATTAGAGGCTTGAGGAATAAATGCAACCATGGGGAGCTTTGCAGAATGAGAGGGGAGAAGAGAGGAATACAAAGAAGAGAAAGTATTTTAACTCCTGTAGGAATTTTCTGAGGTATGAATTGAGAACTATGGTTTCACCAGAAATACTACAATTCAGCCATGAAAAATTCTTGCCATTTTTTTTTACAAAGGAAAGAATTTTTTTTGGCAAATAGATCCTGCATAAGGCAGGTAACTGAAGAATAAAGCTCAGTTCCTCCCCGAGGTTTGATTTAGTCATGCCTACTAAATGAGGGCACCAGAGATGGTTCTTTCTACTCATGAGCTCAGAGGTTGATGTCTGCAGGACTGAGCTGGGCTCAAGCTTCAACCTGTTAATTGCTATGCATAATCCTCCAATTGTGGTCAGTACATGGTGTATATTTGCCATCATTCCCTAGATCCCAGGATTATTGATTATAATCAAAAGTCATTAATCAATATGGCTGGTCTCCCACACTTTATTTTTTAATGTGGCAACTTCAGAGGCAGCCTATATCTGCAACTTCTTTGGTAAAAGAGATACTTCCTTAACCATTTTAAACAAAACAAAACAAACACTGAAATGGTATTCTTTTTAGTTTAACTCTATACCGTTTGTGTCTTCATATTGTGAGGTTCTTCTATGTATAAATTTCTACTGACTTCAAATGGGAGCTCCTGAGCTACTGAAAGTAGGCAGGAAAAAATGTATAGGACAGCTGCTCTTAGTAATCTGCTCCTGAAACCGTTAAGGGAATAGATAATCCAAATTGCAGAGCTACTCCAGACCAAATATTCCGAGCAGGGCTTTGCATCAGCTTATTGCCATCCCATCTTAGCTTGGTGTGCGGCTTACCACTAGGTAGGTCTTAACTGTATGTTTAGAGTCAGCAGTCTAGAGGTGTGCTGGTTGGGTATTGTGCTTTCTCTCCACTCTTCCTGAATTTTGTGTGTGAGACACTGCTGAAAAATTACTGATAATGGTATGCCTGTCTTGTTCTCTAAAACTGTGGCTTTGAGTAGAGCTGTGAGGTTTGAAAAATAGAGAAACAGAAATAATTGCTCAGTTTTGTTAATATGATTGCAAAATAGATAACTTTCTATTGTAGCTATTATTTTCTTACCCAGAGTTGCTAATGATATTTTCCTTTTGGAGCAATGAAAATTATCTAATGAAAACAATAAAGATAACTTCTAATTATTTTTCTTATACCTCTGTGAATATGTTCAACACTTTCAAAAAAAAGTTTTATGTGAATCAATACTAGATGATACAAAAGATCACAGCATGGTTTAAAGGATGCAGAAGGCATTTTGATTCACTCAGCCATATTCAAAATGCATGGAAACATTTGCTTCGCAGACCTGTAAAATCAGAAATGCATGGATTTGAGAAATGTCATGTCTCAATGTAATTCAAAATATGTTTGCCATTTTCTAATTATCATGCAGGCACCCCCAGTACTAGTACTGCCTCCACTGCTAATGCTACTATAACTACTAATGACATATGATGTTTATTGAGTATGCACTCTGTGCCAGGCACTGTTCCAAGTGCTTTACCATGTATTATTAATTTTACTTCTGTAATAACCTAAGGAAGTAGTGCCTATATTTTATAATTAAAAAAAAAAAACTCCAAAGCACACAGAACCTAAAGGAACACAGTATGTGGCAGAGATAGTATTCAAATCTCACCCTTGACCACTAAAAAAATCTTCTAGGGCAGTATATTCCAAAGTGTGTGCCACAGAACACCATTTCCATTAAAAGCTCCTGAAAAAAAAAAAAAAAAAGAAAGAAAAGGAAAAGTTTATACAGTTAAATAAATTGGGGCAAGTCTGAAACCATAACCCCTTCATGTAGACTCATAATGCATGCCATAATGAAAGTTGTGAGAAAATAACAGGATGTTAAAATTGAAATCTCAACAAGGCACCCAAGATAAAATAAATGCAAAGTTGCCAAGTAAGTTGCTAAGTCAGTATAGGCAGAGTATACAAACATAATATCTGAGAACCTGTTCCACAACTCTTGAATACCTTTTGAGAGAATAAAGAGTGAGAGAGGTTTTGTGAGATTTTCTTAGGAGAGACAAGTACCTTGCACCTTAACCCAGCGATCCAGGGCTTCAATGGGATCACTCAGAGAGCTTCATGTCTGTTTCTAGTATGTGGAGGACACTGTCAACTGGGGTTAATTCTGTCCTGGGAAATGTAGATGCAAAAGTCAGGCCCATTAGTGCCTTTGGTGGCATAGCCAGGAGCTTGCTGCTCCATGGGGGCAAAGGATGCCTCAGTGTTTCTCGTGGACCAGGGGTGGGCCTTAGGGAGTGAGAACCAGCAGGGAGCCTCCAGCTGGTGGCCTAGAAGCTAAAGGGGAGAGTGGCCACACTGGGGAAATGAGGACCATCTCTCAAATCTTGAGAGTGGATGTTGGAGAGGTCCCCCATGATTAGAGTATTCCTAGGGCCTTAAAATTACCCCACATGAATCATCTTTACCATCTGCAAGGTCCAGAGACCATGGAGTCACTCAGAAAAGTAAAGACTTCTCTCTGCTCCCGTTTAGGGTTGCCAGATAAAATACAGGACTCTCAATTAAATCTGAATTTCAGATAAACAATGAATAATTTTACATTTTAAGTATATCCCATGCAATATAGGATGTACTTATACTAAGCAATTATTTGTTGTTTATCTGAAATTAAAATTTGGGTAGGTATCTTGCATTTTTATTTACTAAGTCTGGCAACTCTATCTCCACCACACCCTTACCTTGGCACCTGGTGAGTAGGTGAATGGTGAGAGGAAAGAAAGAACAGCAGTTGTTCTTTATTTTCTGAATTGACACTGTTTTCTGATTTACAGCTTTTCTCAAGGAGTAAACAGAAAAGTCAACGGACCTGCCAAGATTTTCAGGCAAGGGCAGGAGATTACCCTGCTGAATAAATTTTAAGAGAATTTGGTGTGAGAGAGAAAAAAATCAAAATTAGTTTTCGATTATACCAGAAAAATGCTTTGTTAAATAGTCCAGGTATATCAACTTTTTTTGAGCTGTTCCTCTCCATGCCCATAGTAACTATTAACTTCTCTTGGAATTTCTGTTATTCAGAACACATTTCGGGAAATTCTACTTTGTGGTGTATCTTTGTAATGTTATTAACTGAAGAGCTATACTAAAGAATCCTGACAAAATTCTGCTGGGGAAACAGTCTATGAGCTGGGTCCCTTAAGTTTTCGAGTAAGAGAAAACCCAACTCAAGTGAGCTTAAACAACAAAAGAAAATGTTAGGTGTAAGTAACTGGAAAGTTCAGTTATAGGGCAAACCTCAGGGTTGGTTGAGCTAGTAGCTTATCGATGTCAACAAGTACCCAGCTTTATGTTTGTTTTGTTTTGTGTGTGTTGTTTTGTTTTGATGTATTTGCTGTTTACAAAGAGCAATTTTGTCCCAGCATTCCAAATAGTCTGATTAGTTGGTCACATACTCACCCTGAACAAATGACTGTGGACAGAGGTATGGAATGTGTCAAGGACCTTAAATCTATCAAAGATTTCTCCCGGGGTTGAGGGTGGATTCAACTTTTACACAAACATGCTGGGCTGTGTGAGAAAGAGCTCACAGATGACTATCTGGGGGTAACAGAAGTGTGGGTGGGGGTGGGGGTGGGCTGGGTTATTGTTAGAATAAAGAAAGCCTGAGAAAGTGTGCTGGGTAGAAAAATGCACACTATAGCTGGGAATTTAACTTTCTGTCATTGACTGCACGTATACATGCTACCCCCCCCCCAAGAAAAATTAAACAAACTGCACCCACTTGGACACCAACCCATCAGAAAGGACCCTGCTCTTAGTGCTGAAGCCTGGCTCCTGAAGGCCTCCTGCTTGTAATGCGCTAACCTTAAGTTATTGGATGTTAAAGAGGTCCAGGAGCTCCCAGGGAAGGCAAAAGGAGGACATAAAATAAGGGTGGGGCACTCAGAGGACTCAGAAGAGTGGCTTTTTACCAACTGGAACAACAATGAATCAATATCCTAACAAACTTTATAATTTGCCCATGTGTATTAGCTGAATGATTTAAAAAAACATTCAGGTCCTGAATAAGACTCTTCACTTCTCTTAATTTCCTCATTTGGTAAATGACTGGGTTGAATTAGATGATTTTGACAATTCCTTTGAGAGCAATATATGTGTGTATTCTATAATTTATATAAGTGAGTCTTTAATTCAATCTATTATGCACATTGTGATATGTCCACACTACATGGAATATTATAAACAGTTACTAAAAATTTTTAAATGCAGAGAACTAAATGTCTATTTGTAATTTGGCATATTAAATTTAACCAATTTTAAGTCTTAATTTAACTGAAGCTTTACATAGAATTTTTCAAATACATTGTTTCTAAGACCATGGTGGGTCTTCTTATTTCTCATTTTCTGTCTTTTGCATGTAAAACAAGGGGAAAATTTTCAACATATTAAAAACTCACTAATGCTGTTTCAACCTTAATGACAAACACAGAGACCCCAAAACAGAAATGGCTGAAGAACAATGGGAGTTAAGATGGAGGCCATTCATTTACCTGAGATGTCTCAGTGGCTGAAGCTATCCATTCATCGCAGGCACCGTTGGCAGGACTACCCAGGGGTAGAGGGAGCCAGCAAGTACAAGGTCATTCTTCTCTCCCACTGGGTCAGTACCCCTCACACAGCATGACAGAAGGGCCGATAGAACACCTGGATCATTCGTCAGGGCTTTGCCTGCCTGCTCTAACACCCACTAAAAAGCCTATCCATCCTCTTGGGCTGTCAGCTAGCTAGCCATCTTAGTTACAAAGATCACAGAGGAGATATTTTCCCCTTTAAAAAATGGAAAATCAGCAACAATGATGTTGTTGCTTCCTACCTCCCACCCTCTTTCTGATCCTGCTCACCTCCAAACCAGAGGGTAGTGTCATAGGTTCCAGAACTAGACTGCACGAAGGGAGAATATTCTATCTACTTCTTTTTTTTTTATCTTCTGCAGAGAGACTTGCACAAGATCTTTGTGAAATTTTGAATTGTGAGTCTGTCTGACGGAGCATTTCAAACATTTGCAGATTCTATATTTTGTAGATTCCTCTGCATTTTAAGTCATCAACAACTTCAAACCAAGAAAGACTATTGGCCTTTGGAGAGAGATCGTCTTGCCTTAAGCTCGCATTTTTTCCTATCTTCAGATCTGGAACATTGCTCAAGGATCCTTATCCCTCCCTCTCAGTCTTTTTGTATTATTTCTGCTATATTTTTATGTATACACAGGCATATGTTAATGAATTCCACTGAAACACTTTACTTACAGAAACTTCTGTGGAAAGACACAGAGACACAGACATTAAATAGGGCCAATAATCTTGTCCTTTTATATGTGCTCTCTGTTATGGCCAAAAAATAAATGTATTCCTAATGCTTTGAATAAACATAGCTCTGAGTTTGTAAAATTTGCTGCCCAATGGCAAGAACAAATTTCTTAACCATGAATGAGGATTCTAGTTCTTATGGTCTGAATGTTTGGATATGTATATATTATGCATAATACATCATAATAAATATAGTCTATATATACTCCCTCAACAACATCTTGTTAAATCTTGTCTCCACAATTAAATTAGTTTAAAATTTAAAATTTAAAATTTTAAATTAAAATGTATGTTTTGAGTATAGATTTGGGTTTGTGTACATAGAGTTAACAAGAATATAAAAACAAACCAAATTAATATTACTTACAT
>PVKH010021397.1:0-14324 GCA_004027955.1 Chaetophractus vellerosus | reverse complement strand
CCCCCCCACCCTCGAGTCTGACTTGGCAGAGTATCTCTTTGACAAACCCTTGCCACCCACTTCCCCTGCCCTGGGAACATTGATGACAAGAGCGAAGCCTGAGGCTGGTGCAGTGCATGCATGTTGGGTTTACATTTACCTTCTCTGTAAGTTATGTCAACATTACCAAAGTCTTTCATTTGTACCATTCCTTCAAAATAAAGTAATTTGGTCCCCCACCACAATCAGAATAATCCAGGTCAGAAACATATCCTTTCCAGTCAGACAGGCATTTAGGCTTTGCTCCAGATGCAGTCTAGTCTAGATCAGTGGTTCTCTAACTTAGTTTTCTTTAAAAATCATTCAGTAAACTGAAGAGCTTTTGTTTATGTAGGTTATATTCCTCACTGTTTACAGCATTAGAAATTAAAACTGAGAACTTTAAAAAATTTTAATTTATCTTGAAATAATGAACCCTTTCATGTTAACATAAGTAACACTTTAAGTCAAAAAAGTGTTTCTAATTAGAAAGGAGTGACATTTTTGTAGAAGTAGTTACTATCTGGTTTAACAGAAGATGGTTAAATTCTGTTGTCTTTTGTATTCGGTCTGTTGCAATGAATTGTTTTGGTTGAACTACATGAAGGAAAGAAGGCTTCACAGATACTTAGTTGGAAAATGAAGGAATATTTTAATAGAGTTTTAAGATAATTGTGTGACTATTCTTTGATAATATATTAAAAACTTGACAAATAGTAGTTTCTTAAAGGTTATTTGCAATGTGGAATCTAAAACCATATCAATACGCTTTTCTTATTCTTACATTAAGACCATGGTCTTTTCCTTCTCCTTCCTAATGACATAGACATCCATGTATTGTTTCCTTTTCTCTGCTGCCTTGCCATTGAGCACACGGATCATCATAGTCCACAACCCAGTTGGTCATGGTCACATCCATCAAGCAGGGGTTTTGCCTGGAAGTAATTTTGAGTTTTCAAAGATGGAGCTCTTTGTGTGTATGAATAAGTTGGCCCTTGAATTCCAAAAAGGAATGATTTTTATAAAATCCATATTGTTGGATACTCTGGATATTGGGGTGGGAAGCACTCATCTGCCAGATAGTTTCTTATCAAGGTGTGTAGAAAGGAGGATAAGGGGAATGTTATGTTGAAAATTTTCAGTAGTATTTTTTTTTTTAAATTCTGGATTTTCTGTTGTCACGGCCTGTGTGTGCATATGTATACACTCTTTAGTCCATCATTATACCATATGAGACATTTTCATAGTCTGATGAATTGCAGTTGGGTAATAATAGTGAAAGAGATCTTATGTATTTTTCTACTCAAAATGTCACAACAGCATTGTCAGCAAGTGGGAGGGAGCTTGTTAAAAATGTAGTATCTCAGGGCCCTCCCTAAGCCCATTAAATCAGATTCTACAATTAATAAGATCCTAGGTGATTAACTTACATAGTAAAGTTTGAAAGGCACTGCTTTAGATTATTAAAACTATCTGAATGCTGTAAGTGCTTGGGTTTTCTTCCAAATGCCAGGATTTTGACATTCTAGGGAGGCTGCTTAGATGTTCCCATTTCACAGAATCAGTGCATGTACAAAACAAAGGAGAATTAACTGAATGAAAAGTTTTTTTTTTTTTTAGGCCAGTAAAAAGAATTTATTTGGGAAATAGGGGAAAGAACAGAGCTTGCTGAGAAATGGGAGAGAAAGACAGAATACACACCAAGATTTGGTGTGGGCTCCTTTAGACAGAGATCCATGTTCTGCCTCATGTGATTAAACTGTTAATTATTCCTCCCCCTTCCTAATGGTAGGGGGATGGGCTCCAGCTGTTACTTGTTACCCCACCATTGGTGGGACCAGTGGTGAGGGCTGTTTGGAATATCTGGGGCCAAGGGGAGGTCCCAGAAAGAGAAACTGGGACCTCAAGCTTACACTCAAGGTCTCAGCAGGTTTGTAGCAATGTTGTCTGTTGGCCATTCTGTGGCTCATCTTCTCAGTTTTCCCTGTACTAACCTGCCTCAATTCCCCCCTCAGAAAGTTTATACCCTTATTCTTAAGGGTGTGCTGAGGGACAGATGATCATTCTTCTGTAGTTACTTCCTGCTGGTTAGGGCTTGTAGTCTCTGCCTGACAGGGCATAAACCTCTCTGGCTACTCTATTGAGGTCGAGGGAAGACGGGTCTGACACTGTGGTTGGAACTGCCTGAAATGTCTTTGTGACTAATATCTTGGTTTGGAAGGCATTGATTCTGGAAGAAATAAACTTAGTTAGAATTTTGAAGATATATATCCCCACTAAAAGAATAAAGATGGTGGTAAGTGGGTCCAAAAAAGGGGTGTCAGCTATGACATACTAGACCATGAACATAGTTGCAGGTTTTGAATGCAGTTTAGAATTATTTTAGAGCAATTTGTATAGAAACAGCATTTTTCTTGGGAAATTGGCATGTCCCCCGCCTTGTGCTGCTGTTAGCGTGTTTAGGGCTCTGTGATTTTGCAGTACCTACAGCAGCAAGAGTGTTTGCTGCTTTAGAACGTTTAAGGCACACCTACACCTAGTTTCTTCTATGCTGTTAGGTAGCTTTAGGGAAAGATTGTAATTGATAATGGAGTTTAGTATAAATTGCCAATCCCAGTTTTGTATGGTGGTGGTTATGCCTAAGACAGCTAGAGAAGAGGCATTGCCTTTTTGGTCATTGTATAGGGAGAATAGGAAGTGAATACAAACAAGATTTCTTAAAGGGTATTTGGCTTGCCTTCGCCCCACCAATAGGTATTTGGGTTAGAGTTAGAGGGAACAGGTGGCTTTGAAATGGACACTACTTAGGTTTGTCTCTTGAAGAGGTGTTTCAGGCCATCCAGTGACTGGTACATGTATGTCCTGTCAGGTGCTTTTGGTGAGCTGGCACTTCCTTGGGCAGCTGGCTTCACTTGGGATAAGTGTACCCATCTGGCAATCCAGTTAACTTTTTCTTTTTTAAGATTCATTTATTTCTTTACTTTTTATCCATTTTTAACCCATTGGACACAAACCTCTATAAAGCTTACTTAATAGTGAGCACAGTTCATGTTGTTAATTTTCTTAGGTGCAGATAAGGTTGTAGTGGTTACATAGAATTTTCAGAAGGTGCATGCTGAAATAATTGGGATTGATGTTTCATAATGACTGTAACTTTAAAATGATTCGGCAAAAAATTACGTATAGCAAAGAGGACAAATGTTAATTGTTGAATCCAGATTTTGAAATACCTTATTGTGTGTTTGAAAATTTCCATAATAAAAACTGGGGGAGTTAATATAATTTTCATAATTTGACTACTGGTACTTCTTAAATTGCAAGTAGATACATACCTTTTGATGCATTTAGTCTGAAACATTCTTACTATATTTCTTCAGTGTTTGAAGCTACTTCCATGTCGTTTATCTATTGGGAAGATACTGAAAAAAGAAAATAAAAAAGTGAATTGCTTTTAAAATGAAGGCAAAAGTATAGGGTTGAGCATTCTGACTACTATTGTGTACTTTTTTTTTTTAAGTAAATAGAGGGATCACTACTTATTTGTAGTACTTTGTTTCAGAAGTGAAAAGTTTTGGGATTGATTGGCATATTAATTCTTTTTTCAGTGGAGAGAGATTACTTAAAAACATTTTTTTTGACAGTCAGGAAAAGACTTTCTATTTGGTCTTTTGGTAAAATTAGCCTTTTATTTTTCAAGGTGCCAGTACCGGGGATTGAATTCCGGACCTCGTATGTGAGAAGGCGGTGCTCAACTGCTGAACTCACCTCCTCTGAGTTGGTTTTTCATTTGTTTACTTGTTTGTTTGTTTTTTGTTTTCAGGAGGTACCCAGAACTGAACCTGGGACCTCCCGTGTGGGAAGCAGGCACTCAACTACTTGAACCACATCCGCTCCCTTGCACTCAGTTTTTGTCTACTCTGCTTTTTTATTTAGAAAGGAAAATACAGTAAAACATCCCAGTTTCTTTTAGATGGAGAGAGGTAGGATGTGGTAGCAATTGTTTTCTCGGATTAGTGAAGAAAACAATTCAGGTCAACCAGTGATTTTCAGAGCTGTAATGATAATCCTTTGATTCTGAATTACTTGCAGCTGGGAACTGTTACTTTATTAGTTAATCATACATCTTAGTACCATGGAAGGGGTGAGATGTAAACTTGTAATGTGGGCATGTAAATGTGTGTGTGTGTGGTTTTCCTTAGGCTGTAGTATTGGGGCGTTCAAATCTGCCAAAAGTTGCTTAAATTATCCCATATTTGATTTTGAGGTTCTCTTATTTTTCTGCCTTGATTTGAACTTTATTACCAACTAAATAATTTCAAAGCAGTGTTGTTTTCTAATGGAGAGCATGGTTAGTGTGCTTTGTTCCCATTGAACAGAATGTCAAGTGGTACTCTAAATTAAATATTTATAAGATCATATTCATGTTAGTGAATTTCTAGGAATAACACAGCCTTTTTTCTTCTTTTGTAGCATAAGCAGTACTATAATGGATGTAGACAGCACAATTTCCAGTGGGCGTTCAACTCCAGCAATGATGAATGGACAAGGAAGCACTACTTCTTCAAGCAAAAATATTGCCTATAATTGTTGTTGGGACCAGTGCCAGGCTTGCTTCAACTCTAGTCCAGATCTGGCAGATCACATCCGTTCCATACATGTAGATGGTCAGCGAGGAGGGGTTGGTTTTGTCATTTCTTTTTTTTTACTCCCTGTTTTCATTAGTTTCATTCATTTATAATTGCTAGTTAGACTTTTTTACTGAAAATAATTTGGGATTATTTTTACAGAGGCTTTTTTTCCTACCAGATTAGTTTTTTCTTTTAATTACTTCCCACATATTTGATAGAATTAAGTGAAAATAGGGCATATTTTATATTGGATTTTAATTTGCTCATAGGTATATTATTTTGAAGAAATTATACTTATTCTCTAATAATAGTTTTGGAATGGGAATATTATGAATGAATACAATATATTTCAAAGTTCTAATATTCTGAGTTGAGAACATTTAGGAATTGGTACTGCCCTGTATTTCACTTGTTAGATGGACCCTAAATTATCCTTGATGCTGAAATTAACTGTTACTAAGATTACTATATGCAATCCTACCAGATGACAATCCTCACTCATTATTTGTGAGAGAATTATACATCTTTCCTAGGTCTTGTCAGAGCTTTTAGATGGAAAGTTCTGATTAGTCAGTATTGATTTACATGCTCTTAGGAATATATTTAATTCGGAGTTAGTTTATGTGACTTTAATTGGGTAGTAAATAAAAAGCTATGCAAATTAGATGAGGCAGAAATAACATATTTTTTCAACCTTACCACTTTTGGTGCATTTTCCAGAAATTAATATCATACCGAAAGATAGATAATTTAGTAGGTCACACATCAGTCTGCCATTACTGTTGAGGTACATTGATTCTAAATTGGTTAAAAATCATCATGGCTTAAGTGTTTGGGTGAGTAACTGTTTCCAAGGTTGTATTGATTTTTAGATTATAGCATTGATTTTTTTTTTTTTTAAACACACAGGTATATAAGCACCCCTAATATTTTAACCAGGGATGTTACATTTGAAATTTCTTTTGTGAAATACTTGTCCTTTTCACAGTATGTTTTAATACGTCAGCAATTTTTTGGTTACGCTAACTTGATAAGTAAACATTCTCATTGGATTTCATATGTATTGTGTCTTAGAGGCCAGTAAAATGTTGTACTTCCAGATGGTATTTTTAATGAACTGTGCCTAACATACAGTATTTTCACTGCAAAACCCAGTTCAGTGGTTAGGCTACTTTGGTAACGCAGTCCCTCTACTCCCAAGCCGCGTGTGTGTCAGTCACATTTTTCATTGTGAGCTATTTTACCAAGTTGATTTCCTGGCCCTTATAGATTTCCTATTGTGAACTGGTGATGTTGTTTGGCATATACTGCCACGGTAGTTTTTTGAGCCATGGCATGATACTTTTTTTGTCATATGACTTAGCAACTATATGAAGGGTCATGGGCTCTGTAAAAGATTCCTGGGCTTTTTTTAGTAGATGTGAGAGAATTTAATATGTCTTGGGTCCTGCAAGTTGGCACACAACCTTCTGAGAACTTTTTCAGTCCTTTATAAATTGTAGGCAAAAAATGCAATTATACTGTGAATTTTAAAAATTAAATGTACCACTAATCACTGCAACTGCATATACCTTATGGATATGACAGGACTAGACATATTAAATCTTGGCATTTACCTCATAGTATGATTTTGTTTAAATGAAAATATCCTATGTTATTTCTGAACTCTTATTCATAAAATCACTTTATTATAAGAAATGAGATTCTCTGGCTAACTGTAAGGGTAAAGCTATTTTAATCACAGAAAAGATTCCTATCTTTGAAGGGCATTAATTGCTAAATTATAAATGTGGAGGATCAAAGAAATGCAGAAAATGCACCTCAGTTATTTCAATATACCAGTCACTGATATATAGACCAAGCTTTCTCAACACTAAAGAATTAATGAGAATTTGGAAACTTGGTACTACAGTATAAAGAAGAATTCTTGACCTGCTTTTGTCTTTTGATGTTGGAAGAGAATGATTGTTGGTTGGACATCTGATTGTGATGACAGTTATTTTTTTTTAGATTTCTTATTTCTCTTCTTTCTTGAATCATAAACTGACACAGTGCAGCTGAAACAAATGAAAAAAAAATTGGTAACCCTAGGAGATTTTATGCTTCTAATTATTGAAAGATGATAATTTTACTGGGGCAGTGAGTTAGGAAGTGATAAATATTATATTCCTGTTCTTTTTCTTGTCCCATTTTAGTTTTCACCCTGGAAAAAACAAAATGATCGTATAATAATAGCTCAGAAACTTCTTTTTCTTCCTTTATCTATGTTGCCTTGTCCATGTGGACTTTAATTGGAGACTGAAATCAAGTGGAGTTTAGATTTTCTTGACTTTTTCATGTACCAAAGTGGTAAATGAGTCTACATTTTAAATAAAACTAACATTGAAGCATTAAATTATGAATATAGGGTTTTTTGGTGTTTTTAATCTTATAAGAATGGTTTCTACTATTTAAAATAAACCAGGCAAAAAAATTCAACCTTTTTTTCTTAAGTATAATAGATTATTCTTGGGTCAGTACTCTGCATGACTGGGTTCCAAACCTAGATTCTGAGCTGTTTCGTTAATCAAATTTCAAATCCCAGAGTTCTCTTAATATATATATACCTAGGTCTTGGTAGCTGGGGGCACTTCATTTTGCAGAATTTTAGTGATTTAGCATAAGATACATTAATGTTCTGTTCCTTGTTTTAACTATTTCTCATACTAGAAATAGTTGCTAGAAAGAAATCCATTCAGGTTCCATATGTGAGAGAGATTTTATCTGTTATTTTACTAAGTTTCCCTCCATGCATATTCTTTGGTGTACTTTTTGGTAGTGGGGCAGAAGGAGAATATTTTTCTTGGGGGGATAATAGGATATTATTCAAAGACTTGAATGAAATCACTCAGTTTTATTTGTTTTATAAAAATGTCATGTGTAGACTCTTAGGGTTAGAACAGAAGTGCTGCTGGGATGTGAGATCAACCATAGCAGGTCACTGTGAGTTTTGATTCCCAATCTGGGACTTTCTAAACACAACATGAAATTGGTTATATCTTTGGCAATGAATGAGAAATATTTTATTCTTTATAATTTGAATATTAAATACCTTTGGCCTCTGTTTTATTAATTTTCTTTTAACAGAGGAAATTGAAAATGTTAGTACATTTAATGTGGATACAAAATTATATCTTGTATTTTAGACAAATGTTGAAAGAGCAGAGTGATTTGCACCAAAATAATTGGATCTAAAAAAAATTTAGCTTCTCTTTTATTTCTCTACATCTTGTAAAAGAATGGGTTGTTTTTTTTTTTCCTCAGAAATATTGGAGCTTGATGGGACTATGCGATTTTCCATCCACCCTCCTCCTGACTTTAGGTGGTGTGTATTGTGCTATTATATAAATTTTTGCATCATTTTACTGTAAAAGGAATCGATTCCTCAGTATAACTAGGCTTTAAAAGTTTTTTTGCATATAAATCACACTGCTGGGTGGTTGAGCACTTGCTTTGCTGTACGAGGTCCTGGGTTCAATCCCTGGTACCTTCTTTTTTTTTTTAGCTAGTAAATCACACTGCTTAAGTGCTTTGTATTTGCAATATATGTAGCTGATTTTATTTTATTTTTATTTATTTATTTATTTTAAAGATATTTATTTTATTACATATCTCCCCTCCCCCCCGCTGCAGCGACGCACTGAGACTGGTCACTGCGCAGGCGCGGCTTTCCCCGCTTGTAGGTGGCTTCTGCTTCCATTCACGGCTGGCTGTCAGTTCGCGGGTGGCTGGCTGCGCTCCATTCGCGGGCGACCTGCCCTGCCCGTGGCGGCTCTTGCCCTGTCCGTGGCAGCTTTTTGCCCTGCCCACGGCGGCTCCGGCCCGCCCATGGCGGCTTGCCATGCTCAAGGCGGTCTGCCTGCTAGGAGAGGTCCCCAGGAAACGAACCCAGGGCCTCCCATGTGGTATGCCGGTGCCCTATCCACTGGGCTATCCAGCCGGCCCCTGTAGCTGATTTTAATTTACTAATAATTAAATTTCCTTATGTGTACTTAGATTCTCATATTACACTTTATATTTTCATGTGATTTTTTTCTTTACCAGAAATTTTAGATGACTTCATTTGAATATTTCAGGTGTGAGATGTTAGTAGTAACCAGTTAGATGTAGGTGTCATTTATCTGTCACACAAGGTATAGGTCACACATTTAAATAAATACAGTGGTATGTTTGTTCAAGGAAATTGACCACAGAGGAGGAGACTGACTTCCCTTGGTTCCCAGGTTTGAGCCTCCTTCCTTCATTTTGGGCATTTTGGAGATATCCAAGAAGGTAAGGCTGAGCCATTCTGACAGAAAAGCCCAAACTTCCCTATAACGCTGAAATTTTGGTTCTCTACATCTTATATATTAAGTTATTTTATTTTCTTTTTTTAAAGATTTATTTATTTTATTACATATCTCCTCTTCTCCCCCGCTGCGGCGACGTGCTGAGACTGGTCACTGCGCAGGTGCGGCTTTCCCTGCTTGTGGGCGGCTTCTGCTTCCATTCACGGCCGGCTTTTCAGTTCGCCGGTGGCTGGCTGCGTTCCATTCGCGGGCGACCTGCCCTGCCCCTAGCGGCTTTTGCCTGTCCGTGGCAGCTTTTTGCCCTGTCCAACAGCGGCTCTGGCCCGCCCATGGCGGCTTGCCATTCTCAAGGCGGTCTGCCCGCTAGGAGAGGTCCCTGGGAACCGAACCTGGGGCCTCCCATGTGGTATGCCGGCGCCCTGTATTAAGTTATTTTAAAGAAGACTCTTTGGTAGTCCAGAAATATTCCTTTAATGTCTTTGCGTGTGTGTGGTTTTTCATCCTTGACACTGGCAGTTTCTGATGGGAATATTTTGAGAAGGGGTTTCCAGAGTCTCAAATGAATTCACATTTTCTGTTGAATAGTCTTTCTGAGAGAATGTGTCATCTTAAATTTTCCTGGTAATTTCAAGTTGTCACATGTGTGCTCATAGTATCTTTGATGTGGAAGAAAATAGAGATTTGTGAGTCCTCCAAGTTTGCACGGCTACAGATTGAGAGCTGGATGGCATTCAGGTCATCTACTCTTGTTCTATTTCTTTTCTGTCTACTATGAGCTAATGCAGCCTCTTTCTATCTCTTGTGAGGGACTAGATCGTGGCTCAATATTCTAAATTAAAATGTTAGGTCTGAATTCATTTTAAAGTAGTATAGAACAATCATGATAGATAATGTTTTTGAACTTACTCTATCCGAATTTGATTTACTTCTGTGGAGTTTGGCTTTCAGTATTAATTTTTACAATGGGAGAGTTTCTAAAAATAAGGTATAAAATGGTGTGTGTTGTGTCCCCCCCCCTCCCATTATTATGCATCTAAAATGTCTCATATTTGAAGAAAGAACCTTTTGTCAGAATTTGGACTACCTCTATTATCAAACGGGCTTCCGTTTGATAATAGAGATATTCTGTTATCAAAGTGTTATTAAATGTTGGGGAAGGAAATGTAGCTTTTAAATAGTTTTGTGGTTTTTGTGCAACCTAGGTGTGGATTTTTAGGGCCCATTTTGTATATCAAGACTACCCTTGTGTAAAGTTTCATGCTTTTTTCTTTCCAGAATTATTTTTTTAAGTGAAAGGATAAGATATTATGCTTTTAGATGCAAATATTTCATTTAAATAAAGCTAAGCATAGTTAGCTTTGGTCTCTTTACACTTAACTTCATTTCCTACAAAATCACTAGGTTGAAGGTTATAGTTTTTCTTTGAAATCCTGAAGGTATTGCTCTGATAGTGTTATGGGACATTATTTCATCTAGAGTCTAGGCCATATCGTCCTACCAATTAATGCTGTATCTGATGGAATTATACTGCCATTGCCTCCATAGTCATGTTTATTTGTAGCAAAATATAACTAGAAGTCAAAGATTATCGCTTCCTCCAAATGGAGTGGTTGAGTAATGTTAGGTGTAAGGGGTAGTACATATCTTGAAGAAATCAAATCCCACGTTTTCTTTGATTTCAGAGTAACTCAGAGGTAGAGGGTAGGGCTCATATAAGAATTACGCCAACAGAATTCTTCACTGTTATAGTCACAAAAATGATGCTAATTTTGTTCCAACTACTTGCTCTAAAACATTTCTGTTTATATGGTCTGAATTTTGAGAGAATTTAAAACCAGTCTCTGGCTTGTGTTTATTACTTAGATTGAAAATTTAAAACTCTGATTTAGAGTCTAGTAGTTTTGAGTCAGGATATTGATAGGTGACACTGATTATCTATATGTAACTGTTAAACAACAATGGATTAATTTCTACGGCATATAGGGATAGCTTTTTAATATACATATATATTTCTTTTTTCCTTTCCTGAATTCATTTAGAAAGTAACTTTTAGCTTTGGGAACCTTAGGTATCATTTTATAAATGTGCTAGGCTCAAGAATTTTAAGTGTGAAGGAGGAAATGTTTTGATTTCTTATACCTGCTTAACTAAAAGGAGCTAACAAATCTGTGGTGGAATCAGGATACGTGGTAGTAGTCTGAACAGTTGTGTCAAATGGCAGTGGTGGTGGTGCTTGTTTAGACATATCTGTGCCAGATGGTTTTGGTTTTGAGTAAAGATTAATACCAGGTTTGTGTATAGACTGTTGATTTTATAGTGTTCAAAGTGTGGCTTTATTTATAATTGCTCTTACCTTAGAAAATAACAGAGCCTATAAATAGTCCTTTGGTGGTCGTGATTGCAATAGATCCAGAGTTCTCTTATGTGGGGAGCAGTTTTCAGTATTGAGTTTGATGGCCGTAAAATCAGTTAGGAAATAGATATCTTTACTAGGAAGAATAAATTGTTAATTTTGGTATATTCCAAACCCAGTCAATACTCAAGAATGTGAACAATTTATAATAGTTAGGTCATGCACACTGCTTTTGCAAATATATTAATTTAACATTTTCTTTTAAATTTTGTTTCATAATGAAGGTAATTGGAAATAGTTTTTAATGAATAGAACATAAGAGGTAGTATTAGTGTGCATGTGACAATAGGGAAAAATTAACAGCAGAATAATTATAATTTGATAATTTGTCTTATTCTTTGAAGATGCAGATGTTATCCACTTAATGAACATTTATTGACCCTTATTTTCATTGTTTATTTTTATAGCTTTATATTTTTTGGATATTATACTTCCTATTCAGGGAATACAAAAAAAGTGAATAGTGGTCCATAGTCCCAGTGTCCAGTGATGCATTGTTAATATTTAATCTGTTTCCTTCTGAATAGCATTTTGTGTTTGGTGTGCTGTGCAAGTCCATGTCACTGTGTCATTTCTTTTTTGAGGGTGGGGGACAGCAGACTTAAGGAGAAGGAGTAAAACTGGCCCTCATTGGGAAGTTCTTTCTTGGTAATAGTATAGTTAAAACTTTCTGAATCACTTTTCTGTTTAGGTAGAATTGCCCTCTATCAGGATATTTTATTTTAGTGGAAATCTTAATTGCTTAAAAAATGTTACAAAATAATTTGTCACTAATTTGCACAGAGATTGCAGAATCAAATTTTGAGTGGGAATGTGTTCTTCAAACAAATAATTTTGAAATATCCAGTTATTGAAGCAATTTATACCCACAGAGAATAAAACTTGATTTTAATAGTTGCTAGTGAGTCTTTATTTTCATTATGGCAGAAATAAATATTTTCCTTAAATTTTTCAAAATATCTTTGAAATGTAAATTTTTAATTGGTCAAGAGGGAAAAAAAGGACTGTTGGAGAAAGGAAATCAATAGATTTTGGCAAGTACTCTATATTATTTCTTTGTAACAGTTCTTTGAAAAGGATTTTCAAAGTATGTATTCAAGATATATATTCTGTGTTACATTTATTTTTATTTTTTTAGTTGTAGATGTGACTTCACATCTGCTTTGTTTGGCTCCATAAATTAAATGGCTCTTTTTGTCAACTGAAGACCTGCAGTGGGTGTTCATTTGAATTTACATGGAATCAAGTTTTTTTGAAATAAGTGATGAAAACTTACATGGCTTTCCTTTTCACAGGTATTTGTTTGCTTATGGAAAGGTTGTAAAGTATACAATACTCCATCAACCAGTCAAAGTTGGTTACAGAGGCACATGCTGACACACAGTGGAGATAAACCTTTCAAGGTAAGTATGTATGTGAGTTGTGTTTTTTTAAAACTAACTGAAACTTATGTGTTTCTTAATGGATATACTGATACTTTTGCCCTCCTCATTTCTTTTAAAAAGAACTATTTGTTTAATTATTCCCGTAGATGCATGTTAGTTTGAAAAAAGGAAGGGAGGTAGAGATAATTCAGTTTTTTTCAATTTGGAGAGAGCTAAAACTCATTGTGAGGTTGGGGTCTTGAAAATAGCTAGTGAGCAGAACAAGGGACGGGAAGCCATGTCTTTTTCTTTTCTTTTTTTTTTTTTTTTTTTTTTTTAAATCTTTGAATCCATGTCTTTTATTTTATTTTATTTTATTTTTTTGAAGCCATGTCTTTTAAATTGGCTGACTGTTGTTAATACCTGGTGGTCTATTTATGTTTTTTCACTGTCAAAGACTTATTAGCTTAACACTGATTAGACTATGAAATAACAAAATTGTAGAACATTCAGGGATTTAATTCCATTCACTGGGCTTTGAGGTCATTTTATTTATTGTGCTTAGTTGTAAATCACTTGGTCATATTGCCCTCCCTGAGGTGGTTAAACCCTCATCAGCAGTGTTTGAACGTCTGTTTTCTCCACAGCCTTGCTCTCCACAGTCTTGCTGAGAGAATGTTGTCAAACTCTTTTGGATTTTTCCCAGTCTCATATGTGAGAAATTGCATCTTAATGTAGTTTGAATTTCCTTTTCTTTAATTATTGTAAGATTCAATATCTTTTCATGTGTTTCTTTTTTCTTTTTTAAATAAATGCTTCCATTGACTTTTTTTTTTTTTAATTTGTTTTATTTATTTCTCCCCACATCCTTGTTGTTTGTACTTGCTATGTACAAACTTGCTATGTCTGTCTGTTGTGTGCTTGTCTTCCTTTTAGGGGAGGCACCAGGAACCTGGGACCTCCCATGTGGGAGGGAGGTACGCCTGCTTTGTTGTGACTCTCATTATGTTTTCCTCCTTGTGTTTTTTGTTGTATCAGCTTGCTGCGCCAGCCCATGCTCAGCTCCCTGTCTTGCTTGTCTTCTTTAGGAGGCACTGGGAACTGAACCCGGGACCTCCTATGTGGTAGGTGGGAGCTCAATCACTTGAGGCACATCCGCTTCCCCTGTTGACTTTTTTTTCACACCCCAAGAAATATTCAGTAAATAGGTAGTTTATTAATTGAGAAACACCAAAATTACAACGAAGATAGATATAAATCATTGAGTTTCTGGTGGTATGTGCGTCCATAACTTTAACACCCCTGTCTTTCTGGTAGTCATACTGCAAATCCTGGCCCTGAGTTTTATTAGAAGTATGACCTGGAACAGCTTTCTTTTTTTTTTTTTTTTTAAAGATTTATTTATTTTATTACATATCTCCCCTTCCCCCCCGTTGCGGCGACGCGCCGAGACTTGGTCACTGCGCAGGCGTGGCTTTCCCCGCTTGTGGGCGGCTTCTGCTTCCATCACGGCCGGCTCCAGTTCGCGGGTGGCTGGCTGTGCTCGATTTGCAGGCGACCTGCCCTGCCCGTG
>PVKH010021396.1:0-14340 GCA_004027955.1 Chaetophractus vellerosus | reverse complement strand
GGGAAGTGCCAAGTCAGCTTACCACGCTGCGGCCTGCTTGCCTGCAGGGGGGCTTGCCTTCTCAAGGCAGTCTGCCCTCTCGAGGAGGCCCTGGAAACCGAACCCGGGTCCTCCTATGTGGTAAACCGGTGCCCTACAGCCAGCCCCTATTGTTGTTTTTTGTTTGTTTGTTTTGCTATTTAGGAGGTGTGGAGGATTGAACCCTGGGCCAGGTACATGCGAAGCAGTTGCTCAACCTCTGAGCTATACCCTCCCCCCACAAGCTTCCTTTAAAAAAAAAAAAAAGACATGGTTGAAAGGCAAGAGCCCAGGATCTTTTCAGTGGAGATGAATGATGAGCCAAGATCAGAGAGCTCCAAAAGAGATCATTTCCTGTGTCTTTCATGGTTCCTTCTTGACTACAAGTTTGGTGGCCTGAAACACCTAATGTATTGCCTATTTCCTACCAAAGGGACACCTTCAGTTGTGGTTTTAAGTAGGCTGGTAGGTAGAGAGCCTACTAAGGTTCAGACAGGGTGCAGAATGATTATTTTGAGTGAGAGCAGGGGTTTTCAGTTTTATTTCCTTTGAGCCGAGTCAGTACTTGGACTATTTCAGATGGTCCAGGAGCAGTCTTTGTCAGTGATTTCATTTTCAGTCACTGTTAATTTTACTTCTATGGCATAAGCATTAAAATGTGATTCAGTGAGTCAGATCCACCCATAGTCAGTTATGGTGTCTGGATTCATGGTTTAGTCTCAACTGTTCCTTCTTAAGGTGATCATACTCCCCCCCCCCCCCCCAGGAACAAAATTTTATTACGCGTGGGCTCAGAGGGGTATCCAGTCCCCAAATTCTGAGCCCTGAGTTTTGACTTTCATGAGTTTATGTAGGGACTTTTCATGGGCAAATTCCTAAGCAACTGGGCAGGTGGGGTTTACAAAAGCAGAGGTGTGAGTTTAGCTTATCTTCCTAAGGGAGGATATGAGTTGTTATCTTCTTAAAGTTGTGGATTCCAGGGAAAAGGGAAGGAGGAGTGCTTATCTTCCTAAAGTTGTGGGTCGTTGCTGAGGGGCGAGTAGGGCTGCAACACTTTCTTCATCATTCCCCTCTTTGATGCCTTTATAATTCCCATAGGGCATCATCTGTACTCAGTGGCCTATACTTTCTTAAGGCTAGGATTTGGGTAGTAGTTATGTGAGTTACGGTCCCTTTGATGAACCTGATGAGTGCATTTATTATGCAAGGGCTGAAGGTGACTGCCATGAATAAAATAATCAAGGGTCCAGCCAGAGGCAGGGGCCAAGAGGTCCACTGACTGAGGTTCCAACCCCAGGATTTGTTTAGGTGTTCACTCCTCCTTTGGATTCGATCCCTAAGTTCTTTCACTTTGATGGTAACTATCCCTGACTGGTTAACATAGTAGCAGCATTCTTCTCCAAGGAAAATACATGGTCCCCCTTTTTTAGCAGTTAGCAAGTCAAGGGCTCTCCTAATTTGTAGGGCTTCTCTGGCTAGTGAGTTGATCTGGTTCTGGAGAGAAACCAAAGAATCTTCCACTTGCTCTATGTCTTCATTTAGTTCTCAGGAAAGCTTATAATAGAATTCAACAGAGGTCCCCAGTCCTTCTAGCCCTGTTCCTATTCCCACGGCCACTCCTGTCCCTATGAGGATGGAGGTGAGCCCTTTTGGCTCTCTTTTGAAGAGGGCTTAGTGCCAACTCTAGTTTTGTTTCATTGTAGATTGATATTTCAGGTATTAAAAACACTAGAACTCAACTTCCTGTCTCTGGGCAATATCTTCCACCCTCTAGGAGCTTGTCATTCCAGTTTTACTCAACATATACTCAAATCCACAGTGTGTTTGATTAGCATCCCAGTTATTATATGTAACCCATCCTTGTAAATCCTGTGTGATAAACTTAAAATCCTTTGAGCAGAGACCCAACCAAATAAGAAATATCCTGTTACCCATCCACTTTTTAAAAATAACCTTTTATTTTGCAACAGTTTTAGGTTTACAGAAAAATTGCAAAGATACTACAGAGTTTCCTTATATCCTACACCCAATTTTCCCTGTTACATAATTAATGAACCAATATTGATATATTATTATTAATCAAAGTCCATGCTTTGTTCAGATTTCCTTAGTTTTTACTTACTTTTTTCTGGTTTTGGATCCTATCCAGGATACCACATTACATTTAGTCATCATGTCTCTTTAAGCTCCTCTTGGCTATGACAGTTTCTCAGACTTTCCTTGTTTTTAATGATCTTGTCAATTTTGGGTAGTACTGGTCAGGCATTTTATAAATGGTCCTTCAATCAGGATTTGTCTGATGTTTTTCTCATGGTTAGACTAGGGCTATGCGTTTTGGGGAGGAAGACCACATAAGTAAAGTGCCATTTTCCATCACATCATATCACGGGCACATATTAGCAACATGATTTGTTACTGTTGATGTTGACCTTGACCACATCTGTCATGTTTCTCCTCTGTAAAGTTACTCTCCCCCCCCCCAATTTTTCATACTGTGCTATTTGGAAGGAAGCCACTATGTGCAACACTTGCTTAAGGAGGAGGGAGTTATGCTCCACCTCCTTGAGGACCAAGCATCTACAAAATTGTTTTGCCTATCCACTTTTATCTTCCCCTTAGGCATCACTCTCTGGAGCCTGAAACACTTAATACTAAGTTAAGTAATTACAGAGTAGTAACACGTTCTGCTGTTATTTAAGCATATTTATAAAGAACATTGTAATGGAAGATAAATGTTCTTTACAACTTTTTAATAACCAAATAACTATTCATCCTCACACCATCCCTCTAAAATTCTACAGTTCCTCTTCTGCTACTTTTGATGTGCTATTTTTGCTTTTAGAAACTAACAAACAACAAATTTCCCCTTTCAGTACTAAAATTACACCTACAGTTTAGAGTATTTTCTCTGAAATTGATATTATCCTGTAAAACGCCAACCCAAACAAGCTGTGGAGAGATTACTGTGTTGCTTGCTCTTAAAGCCAATGAAAACTTTTTTCTCATACACACACACACACACCCTCCCTCCTTGCAAAGGCACTAGTTAAAATAAAAATTAATAAATATACAGCTTGAATACTTTTAACTTAGGGGTTCTTAATCTTTTTTGTTCCACGGACCCCTTACTAAGTCCACACTATACTGTGTATTATTTAATAAATATATCACACCCACACCAGCACATCCCAACAAGAATAATATTTTTTTGAATTTCATTTCAAGCTCATGGACCCCTTGTTAAGAAGCTGCTTTAACTTATAAGTGTGGGTTTCTTCTGAATATGGTTTGCTGATGCACAACCCCCCAACCTAAAGTCTCAAATGTGTCGGCATGTACTACAATATAATTTTCTAACAAAGGTGGCAGTGACTTTTTTTGGTTAGTCATTCTTATGTTGTCCACGTCAAAATAATGGGTATCTTTATAAAGACTCCCGTGACCAATGTCCTCTAGGCCTTGGTATGAAGAAAAGTTCTGGTTTTGAAAACTGTTGGGTGGTCTCTTTGTTCTCTCTACAGCCAAACGTATGCTTTACCTCTATAGAGTGGGGAGGATGTTGGAAAGAGATGCTGACAGGGACATCTTTGAATTAACTTTACTATTTTACCCCCACCCCAGCTCTGCTTTCTTTACTTACTTTTCTGATCTATTGTATGGACTTTTGTAAGTTGTCTCCAATCCTATTTGGAAGAAATTCGGGTAGTAGGAAATAAACACAGGAAGTAGAATGAGTAGTATTTTGTGAGTGGTGGTGATTAAACCAAGCAGTTCCCAGAAGGGAAAACAAAAGTGAGAGAATTGCTTTCTAAAATGAAAAAAATTGAGTTGTTAAAAGTGCTCAAATCCTTTTGAACTTAGAGCTTTTTGAAAACTTGGACGAAGAACTTTTATTATGTGAAATGAAAAACTGAGGATGAAAAAAAACCCCAGAAACAATATTTTGAGTGAAGTGAGTTCTCATTGATTGTAATCAGGGCTATCATCTTCGAATCTCGACAAAGATTAGAAGTTCCAGATCTTGCTCAATTTCAAACCTCTTTAAATTTAAACTTTCAAGAAAACAATCCAGACTCCCCCCTCTATCCGATATATTGCTGTCATCCATTATCCTTCTAAAATAGACATTTAAAATATATATATTCTAAATGAACATTAAAATAGACATTTTGAGACAGTGTGCTGATCGCCTTTTCTATTGGGGTTTACGAGTTTGGCATTCGAAAGGGGGCTGGAGGCGTGGAACCTCGGGCGGTCCGGTGTGAGCGTTCTTTAAAACCGCCGCCAGGCAGCGCCGCTGTAACCCCGCTCACCGGCCGGTCGCCGCCTCCTGCCCCTTTAAATCTGCGCCGACGCGGCGGCCGGCTCCCGGGGACTCCCCACGCAGGGAATCTCCCGCCAGCTGCGCGCGGCGTCCGGGCGACGCCAGGAGCACGTGGAGCGGCCGGGTAGTTCGAGCGGCAGCTCCAGCGCAGCCCAGCCCGGTGGCGAGATGGAAGGTGAGCCTCCAGCCCGCTTCTTTTCTAAGGGGTCTTTGAAAAGCTCGACTGGTGCTCCGAGCAGAGAGAGTGCTTTCCGAATCTCGGTTTTGCTTCTATTTATTTCTTTTTGTCAAAAATAAATATGAGGTATTTCAGAGGGCAGAGCTTGTTGGTTCTCACACATCTCTCTCTCATTTGCCCCCCTTCCCAACTTTGAAAAGTGATAACTTCGCCTCGATTTTATTTCATAAGGGTTGTCAGATATGAGAGGTCAACCCTAAATCGTCTCTAAGGAAGAGTACTTAGAGGCATCCCTGAAATGGCAGCAAACCTAGGTGGAATAACGAGTTCTTTCGGAAGTGTATTTTCGTCTATGGCCTTAGTGTCCATTGGAATTAAGGCTAATCTGAGTTACTTGTGAGTGAAGGATGGCCGATTTAAAAAAAAATAAATACTGTCATAAGGGAAATGTAAAATTTGAAGTGGTTGACACTTAACAGTTCCCATGGAACTCGATCTTCTAATGAACCTTCTTTACCTGAGTCAAAAATCAGACTCACGTTGAGTTCCATTTGAATTAAATTTGAAAGTTATAAAACCATCCTTGCTTCCCAAAAAAGTTTTCAGTATGTATTTAGTTGGGATAACTAAAACTTCACACTGTTGTAAATTCTAAAATAGCTTTTTCAGCGTGTTCCTGAAACCTTGAAAATGGCAGATGGAAATTTGGGGGAGGTGGTGGTATTTAGAAAATCAGACTTTGTGAGAAAAGTAATCATTTTGTTAATAAATGAAGTACTGACACCTAATCAATAATTAAAATTTTAATTTTGACAAAGATTATTGATTCTTTCATAATTATTGAAGGATCTCATTGACAATGAAACTTAATCTTTGGCAGTTTTAGTTATAGAGTATGTGAAGTTATTAAAATATGAGCAAATATTTTGAGATACAAGATAAATATGGTAAAGCTTTTGTGTCACAATAAAATTGAGTAGAGCATTGTGGTCCTAAATCCTCAGTTTGAACATAAGATATGCTTACAACTTTTTTTTTAACTGCCTTGGCCCATGTAAATATTTTTTCTGTAAGTAAAATGCAAAATGATAAGTCAGAGAACTTATAAATGAAATAAAATGATGTCAGTGAACTTTCTGTTGTTAAAAGGAGCTTTTTATTATTGAATAATGCTTCATGCGTTTTCCTGCATGAAATTTTTTTTGCTTTTAATTTTTAAAAATTATCAGAGTTAAAAAAACTAAGAAATTTGTACTCTGAATATTTAAATGGTTTATGAAATGTAATTTTCAACATGTGAGCATTTCATTGTCCAAAAATGAAAAGGAAAAAAATGTTAGGGTGCTATACACTATGAAATAAATAATTTTTTAAAACTCTCCTATTTTGTTACAAATTAATGGATAAATTTGTTTTTGTGAAGTTGTAAGTCAATACTCTAAGACTATTTTTCCTAATATTAACCATATCTATTCCCAGGAATAACTTACAGAATCATGTAAATCCATGGAAATGAGAATGTTTCTTTGTAAATGTTAAGACTGTTGAGTTCATTTATCTAATGAAAAGAAATTATTAATTAAATGACATAATTTTGGATACTACTCTCCTGACAAGGACTTTTATATAAGCCTGCATGAAGACTCCTTGATCAGATTGTACAGACTTCATAAATGGAAAAAGAGATAGAATATAGATTAAATTCATAGGTCCATAGGACAGATTGTATATAGTATGCCTAATTTAAAAACTCCAACAGGTAACAAATACTATATAACTTAAACTTTAAGATAAATAAATAAAACTTTAAGATAAATAATGGTGTGAGTTCAGCTATTCTAATGTCAGTCCTTGAGGACAGAGTATTTGATGTAATAGTTCATTATAACCACCCAAAATTGATCTACTCATGTTTTTAATAATTAAAAAATATTTTTATATTACCTTGATATTTTGGTCTCCATATAGAATAAGTAGGAATTTGATCTATAGTGTACCTCTCTTGGTGATGCAAGAAAGTAAAATACCTTATGGAATACTTTTTTTCCTGTCTAATTGAGGGGGTCAAATTAATATGCTACAGTTTATTGTGAAATGTGAGACTGTATAGTCAGTCATTGAAGATATAAAGTCATTTGTTTTCACTCATTTATCATTTCATTTAACAGACTTTTATTAAGACTTTCTGTGTGTGAAAATGTCAGATGAAATAGGTGTTTGAAATAGAAATCTTGTCATGTAAAAAATGAGCTAATGCATATAAATCAGAAGCTATAACTTTTCCTTTTTTTGAAATCTGTGACCCTAAATATTTTCTGCCCAAAGACTCTTTTTTCTTTTAGTTTTTTTTTTTAAGACTATGTATTGATAAAGTTCATGATTTGTTCTATAATAACATCTCTGGTATGGTTGGGAAATGAAGTGGTTCACATATGTGAATTTCACAGGTAGTGGCAGACTTCTCATTTAATGTAAAATCTTTTTATTTTAACAATATTGGATAGAGATCTTTCTAAGTGTGTTTATTACATAGTTCCCTGCTTTATAAACAAAGTACACAAGAGAGAACCTTATCTTAATGACTCAGTGTCACTATACTGACCATCAGGTAATGTATTATTCTCTCAGATGGTTTTGAACTGTGTAGAGCTGACTGCCTCTACAGCAAATATTCCCAGATTATTGTACAATTTTTAAAAAATCAATTTTACTAATTTAATTAACATACTAAGGTTTTTGGTGTTTTTCTGTTTTTTTTTTTGTTTGTTTGTTTTTTTTGAGGTGCCGGGGCCAGGGATTGAACCTGGGACCTCATATGTGGGAAGCTGGTGCTCAATCACTGAGCCACTTCGGCTCCCCAGTTGTACAATTTTTGTCTCCTTAATGTCAGCTTCTGTTTCTCACCACAGGGATTGCGTGGTAGCCATTTTTTATTTCTAGGTCCCTTACTGTGCTCTGAATGGTTAAGATGAACAGAGCAGGGAGGTAAAGATTGAGAGGTAAAGAATTTTCTTGTCTGTTTTTTGTTTATTATTATTATTATTATTGGAATAATGAAAATGCTCTAATAATGATTGAAGTGATGAATGCACAACTATGTGATTATACCAAATACCATTGATTGTACACTTTGTGTGAATTGTATGCTTTATTAGTATGTATCAATAAAATTGATTTGTTTTAAAAAAATGAACAGAAATACAGCCTTCAGATGGTGGAGTGTGCTAACCCCCTCCCCCACCCTCTACCCCCATTATGGAAGTTGGAATGGAACGGAGTTCTAAGGACAGAAAGGTCATGGAGTCCTGATAGAGCATAATTCTAGAAAATTCCTGGTTGTGCTTTTCATAATCCGTTGTGCTATTTCCCATTTCCATCTATGCCTCTGCTAAAATGTCCAGCCCAGCTGAAGACCTGTTTATGCCAGGTGAAATGTCCAGACTCAGCTCAGGCATCATCACCTTGAAGGCTCTGCAGGTGACCCCTCTCTGATGACTTTCCCCCGAGGGCCTTCTGATGACTCCCACCCACCCACTCCCTAACCTCCCTCCATCTAGGTGAAGGGCTTCTCCTTTCTGTACATACTTCTACCATATTATATTGCAGTTATTTATAGATTTATGTTTTTATCTCACCCACTGGTCTGCAAGCTTCTGGAGGGCCAAGACTACGTCGTCGTGTCCTCAGTGCCAGGAATGGTTCCTAGTTCACAGAAAGCCCTTAGAAGTTGTTGCACTCAATTAAGAAAATAGTGCTGAACATAATTATCATTATGTTTATTGCAATGTATTTTATTTGAATAATTTTTTGAGTAGGAGTCTTTAATAGAACTCAAAGATTTTCTCAAGTATTTAACTTGAAAGTATAGAAAACAAAAATGTTATTAGACTTTCTATTAGTGGATTTCAGGATCACATATTAGCCCATTAAAATATAGATTAAATGATGAGCAAAAACTTGGCCTTCAGTATTATATAGTATAGTATAGTATTAAAATTAACATAAATTTTCAAAAGTAATACTTTAAGAATTCATTATAAACTTTTCATTTATATATTAATACATATAATTGCACTTATTTAGCACTAAAAGATCATAGATACATCTTTTATCAGACAGTCGCCTAATAATCATTGGCTCCTGATTCAAGCTGTATTTTTTTTTTTAGAGTTCATCATAACACATTTTATTTATATATATATATTTAATATATTTTTATTTTTTTCTAGAAGATACTCAGATTACATAAAATGTTACATAAAAAAATATGAGATTCCCATATACCCCACTCCCCATACTTCCCACTTTTCCCCACATTAACAACTTCTTTCATTAGTGTGGTACATTCATTGCAATTGATGAACACATTTTGGAGCATTGCCACTAAGGATGGATTACAGTTTACGTTGTAGTCCACATTCTCTCCCATTCAATTCTGTAGGTTATGGCAGGATATACAGTGGCCTGTGTCTGTCGTTGCAGTGCCATTCAGGACAACTCCAATTCCCGAAAGTGCCCTCATATTACACCTCTTTTTCCCTCTCCCTCAAGCTGTACTTTTAAACAATGTATGAGAAGAACTAATTAACAAAGAAGCTTGCCTGTAGTAGGTGCTCAATAAATGTATCTTTGTATGTGTGCTGAGGATTCATTTATGAAAAGAGACCCTAAACATCACACAGACGTGGAGCTCAGTCTACTTCTTGGAGTTTATTGAATACAATTCTCCATTAACTGGCACATTTATAATAATTAGAAATCATAAGGATGACCCTAAGTTCTCTTGAATCATTGAAAAAAGATATAATTATGAATCAACAAATATTTATTTCTATTATAAGTAGATTATTTGAAAATTGATCTATGTATAACTCTTAATTGTTACTACTATGTAATCTGTCAAATTATTTTTATCCTCAGTGATTTTGAATGAGATCATTTTTTCAACCTGAATTGAAATCTCCTTTTTTGCATTGAAAATTAAAGTTCCTAGAGTCCAAGATGGAGTATAGTAAATCAAAATGATATGAAGTTGATACCATATTATATTGGATATGTTTCCCATCTAGAAGGTATAAAAAAGCTACGTGTTTAATAGTTGATATGGAACAGAATAAAATGCATTTATGGAACAATACTCTTAACTCATTGCCATTAATTAAAAATCAGTTTACTTCTTGACTTTATATAAATGGATTTGGCAGCATATCACAAATATGGGTGTTCTTAGAGATGAAACTTTTTTTTTAATTGCAACCCTGGAGCCTGTTTTTTTCTATTGAGAAAGTTTGGGCAAGAAGAGCTTTGAGATTGAACTCTTAACAAACTCAAAATACATGAAATATCCACTTAAGACTTCAGATTATTAATGGGTTTATAAAGGAAGCTTTTAAAAATAGAAAATAGAAACATTCAATAACATCACTAATGAAAAAGCTGTATTTTCTACTCTTAACTCTAAGTTATCTAAGGATGATTTAACTAGATTTCATGGTTACTTTTGGTCATTAACACACCTATAACCCCATCTTGAATGTCAAGTTCAGAGTGTAAGAATCTTTTTTTTTTTAAACACCAGTGTTAACTAGTGTCCAGCCCAGTCTCCCAACACATAGTTGGACTGCAGCCATATGTATTGGAAAAATTAATAAATGTATTGGCTGTGTTTCATCATTTGACTGTTCAGCTGTTATGGTAAAGAGGAAGGAAAATAGTGATATTGAAACTGGTTAATTTTGCTAATTTATCAGAGGTGCTGGTAAAGGTTTGGTAGAAGAGATTGGAGCCCTGGCTAAAATGAAGTTTTTTGAATTATGAATAATGCTGTGGATAGATATCTTTTCTAATCCAAAATTGGCTCTTCTCTGGGCAAAATAAAAGCACCTTCTGTCTTTGGAATTGTCTAAAAATTTTGCTACATTCTTTCAGTGCAGCACTGCAGTTTCTACAGTAAACCATTTTTTCACAACAAATTTTTAAAAATTTCTTAAAGCTGTTAAGATTAATGTATTTCACTTAATTTGAGTCCCCTATCATAGCAATTATCAGTTTGTTTCTGAAGTAATGTCATTTTGAGAGACCATTAACTGTTATCGGAATGTTTGGTACATCAAGAACAATTTTCTGAAATACTAGTCATATAGACTCTGTGGATATGAAAAAAAATCACTCTTACCAACCTATAAACATTTTTAATAGATGGAGAATTATAGCTGATGTATGATAGCTCCTGTCTGAAAACTGGAATTAACCAATTTTTATAGTATTTAACAAATAATCATTTTTGCTATTATCTGCCTTTATCTCTTTAGTTAAAAAATCGCTTGACCTCAACTTCTCGTGGTCATTAATAGTTGAGTATATGCTTGTATACAGCGTAGACAGTTCCACAGATGTGCTTCAAGGCTAACCTGATTTAAATTTCTTTTGAATTTTAGATGTATCATAGAGCAAATTTTATACATTGAAGATCATCAGTGTATAAATTTATGCTTTGACCTCAATATAAAAGTTTCTTTGCCAACTCTTGGTAAATATTAAAATTTTGTAAATGTGATATTGAGTAAGAAGTTTGTCATTCTACATTAGTATTTTCTTTCCCTGTGCATATTTGCTTATTTAAAATTTCAAGTAAGGCTATCGCCACATCTCCCACTCCCTGTACTGAATACCTCTAAAGGTTCAGGTTTGTAGAACATGTTGTTTATCACAATGTAACAACCAGTTTGTTCATTAACAATAACATGAAACATGGAACATCATGATTGTACCTTACAGATCCTTTAAATATTTATTGTAAGGTTGGGGTACTTGTCTGCTTTTTATATTCAGAATTTTAAAATGAAGAATTGTTAATCTAACAAAGATAAACTATTCCCAGGAACTTGAAATAGGATAGTAGTTAAACTTAAAACTATTCTAAAATGATCAGGCGATTTGTGAAGCACTTGCAAGTGATAATAGTTTTTTTATATGTATACATCTTTAACTTTTTTCCATGTTGGCAAACAAGACAAAACACAGAAATAATTTGAGACTATATAAGGCTGCAACTTTCATCCATAACTCTAGATTTCTAGTTTTTGTTTATTAAAACAGCCTTATTGTTCTCACTGATTGATTTTTTCATAACACTTTATTTTTAATTTTTTTAATTAGAGAAATTGTAGCTTTACAAAAAATCATGTAAATAATACACCATGCTCATATATCCCTTCCCCTCATTATTTTTTTAATAACGGATTGATTTTTTAGTAATTGTTATATCTTTGAACTTATTATAATTGTATATTAATAAGATACCTCTGTTATCTATTTTATATATGGTAATCCTTGTAAGAATTCATTTGAAAAAATGATTCTGTCTCTTTAAAAAGAGTTTAAAGCCAGTATAGAAACAGAGACTTTCCTAAGAAGTAGTCATCCCTGGAGGCTAATACTGTCAACAAATTCTGTAGAAATTATGCTTTTCTGAAATTAATCCCGTGATGCCTTGGGTTAAACGACTTCCTTTGTAGCATAGTGCTTCCAAACTCCATTTTGGTGCTATGGGTATTATGTGGTGCCACTTAAACCTTGAGGAATAGATGGCCCATTGGTCAGCAAGAGATAATCTAAAGCAATCATATCTGCATACCCAGGGCGAGGTGAAAGAAATTATTCATAACTGGTGTAAACCACTTTTTCTTTACCTCTTTTGGTTTGCAAATCATTTCAGCAACAAATTTTTGGAGCAAAAGAATATATGGACCATCCTAATCAGTACAGTCTGCTTGCCATCATAAAAACAAAATTCCCCATAATTAACAGGAATATTTTTGTGAGTGAATGAAAGAATTAGGATGAGACACCAATTTTTTACATTTTTAATGCATTCTAGAAATAAAATTGTGAACTTGCTTGGTAAACAACTCAGCATTTATGAATTTAACCTGCAGTTTTGACTTTTTATTAGTGACCCTGAAGGAACATAATATGTGATAATTTGTAAATGTTATTGGCTTTTGTAAAGATCAAGTGGGATAATGTATATAGCTCAAATTTGGATTAGTGAGGCTGGGAGACCAGTGCACACAGACAAGTCCATAACTTCTAAGTGACCCTAGCTGAGAGCATAGTATGCACATCTCATTAAAGGGAATTGAGAGATTCTTGAAAGATTCTACAGATAGCCATTGCAAACATCAAGGGCCTAATGTTGTCTCAGTTACCCTAAACTTAACCAGAAAAACTTTAAAGGTAATCTTTTGGGGAGGGAAATGCATTTCTACAATAGGACAAATGATTAAACAAGCTGATTTTAAGAGTTCTTATAGATACTTAGAGATCTTACAGCATCTCCTCTATATAGTGATACTTGATTAAATGAAGACCTTGTGGTATTCCACTTTCCACTGTTAGTCTCAGTGTGCTAACAAGAATTGTTTCTTAAACAATAATTAAGATGACACCCAAAACAAGACAAACTCATTTTTAGTAGTGGAATACCCTTTTATACCAAAATATTACGTGAGACAGATGCAAGTGTGATGTTCTTGTTGCAAGGGGGTAGGGAGCAAGAGACCACTGCTAGGCCTACATAGCCGTTAGGCCTTTCCTTCCTCTGCTGCAGATCAGCACTTGTGGCAGCTCTCTGGAACCCTGGAGTTTCATAGAATACATTTTGAAAACTGATTCAGACAGTTACCTGCTTTCTCTTCTGTTAACCCTGACTCTACACTTGCCTCTCTGAGTCAGTTTTGAGGATGGCTGCTAGAATGATCTTCCTAAAATATCAAATTACTTCCTAACTCAAAGACCATTTTGAGTGTATCTTAGCTGGTCATTGAAGATACTCCACAAAGTAGCCTCAGTATAAACCTTTCCAGTGGTATCCACTGTTCTCTAATGTTATTCTGGATGGCTCGGGGTTCCTTGAACATGCCTTGCTTTTTCTCCCCAATTTTCTGATGCTATTCAAACTCAACAAGTCCAAAAATGAACTTACTGTCTATCCAATCCATATCAGTTTCTCCCAACTTCCTAACACTGTTAATTAATTGCACCACAGTTGTGCCAGTTGAAATCTTACTCATGATGGTCTGTCCTAAATACCATCTCATTTAGGGAGCCATTCCTCATTCTAACTTGGAATCTCTTCCTTTTCTGAAACTTAGTAATATAGTGTGCCTGTCTAATGACTGCCTGGAACCTAACTGCATTTTAAATATGTATAAACATGAAGTGTTTTTTGCATGATTTTAATACACTCTTAATTATCTAGGAATATAACCACTGTGTAAATTGAGAGGGATTCTTTTTTTAGTTGAGAATCCAGAGTCTTTCACCATGATTAATGCATCCTGAATCCTTCTGCTTGTATAACTGTTGCCATGGTGATTCCACAAATACATCTGATTACTTTATTATGTCTTCAAGAATAATTGTGCAAGTGCATTTACATATTGAAATACAATTTATTTTGTTATAGTTTACTTTCATTTTATTTCACCTTTATATTACAGTTAGGGCCTTACTTTTGTTAAAAATAAAACCTCTTTTAGAAAAAAAAATTTACGTGTGTGAATAGGTTATTCATTAATAATAGGTTATTATTAATCCATGATGATAAAAGAGGTATTTTTTTTCCTAAAAGGGGGGCATTGTGTGTTGATAAGTTTGAGAACCTCTCTTCTAGATAAACAGGAGTTTACTACGAGACTAGCCATAGTTTAAATAAGAAAATGTGTATGAAATGACACAAAGTTAGGGTCCAGCTAATGTTCAGTTTAGTTAAAAAATTATTTGCAAGAGTTCTTTTTTTTTTTTTTTTTTAAAGATT
>PVKH010021395.1:0-14345 GCA_004027955.1 Chaetophractus vellerosus | reverse complement strand
CACATCCAAGGATCACTCAGGAGGTGGTCTCAAAAGAAATGATACCTCTAAAAGAGAAGGCATGGGAAAATAAGCAGGTTGGGGTTGGGGGATGGTGAAGGGGTGATGAGGAGCAATTTTTCCCAGTTGTAAAACGAGAGGGTTAGCCTCTCAGCAATTAAATTCTATGATTTTCTCGTTTTGTTTTCATGTGGCCAAAGACAGATAGATTTTAGAGCAGTCAAGGGCTTTTCTAAATATGTCCCTTTTCCTCCTGCTATTCAAGGCATTTAACCCATCTAGCCTTAGTTACCGATGAAACTCAGGAAACAGGAAAATGTTTGTATTCCTTGGTATTTAAATCTAAACAGAAGAAAGGGAGAGGGGAGCTGGCATAAGCTGGTAAATAAGTCAGCCCTCATAAGCATGAAATAACATAAAATTTATCATTGCAAGTTTTATGACTCGGGTGATTTTAGATCTTCTGTGGTCAGGCTGATTTTATTGTCCTATAATTCTCAATTCTGTGATTTGCATTTTCTCTAAGCTTGAGCAACTCTCAGGATTGCTTATGGCTTTACGGTAGCTTCAGGGGAGTCGTTATACACAGATGGCTTTTACGAAGGGAGTCAATTTGGTAGGCATTTTCCTTGATTACTATACCTTCTCTCTGCACTGATTGTTGTAAGAATGAAGATTCTTGCATGTCAAGTGGAGAAAATGTTTCCAGAGCTTCAGAAATGGAAGGAACGTTGTATTTGGCAGATGATCTCTGTATAACTATACTCTGATGAAAAGGCTGCCTGGTTCCTTTAATTTATTCAGATAAATTTTTATAAGCGATGATAAAACTAAAGCAACATGACACACCAAAGGGAAAAGACTAAGCAGATTTTGCAGCAGTGAGCAGATATTGATTTGAACATATAATTACATCCACCTTGTTATATGGTTTCATTTTCATGTCTTGCAACCTTGCATATAAGTACAAAAATATTCTCAGGTACACACTGTATCCATTTTTAAAAAGTTCATTCAACTATCCTTCAATGGGAACACAGGTAGAAAAAGGAATAAATACTTTTAAAAGAAGTTGAAACCAATATTATTTCTTTTTCTTGCCTTACCTTTTTAAAAAGCACTATCCTTGAGATATTTTTACATACCATACAATCCATCCAAAGTGTACACTCATTGATTTTTTGTATAATCACAGTGTTATGCATTTATCATCACAAAAAAATTTAGAACAATTTCATTATTCCAGAAAGAAAAACTCCACACTCATTAGCATTCACCTTTCAATCTCTCTATCCTTCCCCAGCCCTACAAAACCACTAATCTAATGCCATCTTTATAAATTGATTTATATTTTATATAAATAGAATCACATAATATGTAGTAATTTGTATCTAGTTTCTTTCACTTAGCATATGTTGTGGTTTTTCCTGATATTAACATCTTGTAAATTAACGTACATTTGTTAAGTTTCAAAGAAAAACAGTCTTATATATGCAACATTACCCATATTCATATTTCATATGAGGTTTTACTATGCTATACAGTGCCGTGTTATAATTTTTAGCTTTCCTTCTATTAATTTACATGACCTTAGACTTCCTTTTTCAACCACTGTCATACCCATATAATAGCACTGTTAGTTACAAATATTATGGTGTGCTTTCAACTTTTCTATTCCTTTCCAAAGATTAACAAACAATATTTTTAAAATTTTTATTTTTAAAGAAGTTTTAGATTATATAAAAATTACATTGAAAATATAGGGGATTCCCATTTCTCCCATCCTCTCCCCCTCTCACACTTTCCCCCATTAAAAACATACTTCATTAGGGTGATACGTTTGTTACAATTGATGAACACATATTGAAGCATTGCTATTAATCATGGTCTATAGTTTACATTATGGTTTACATTTTGCACTGCACAACTTTACAGGTTTTGACAAAATGTTTAATGGCCTGTATCTGTCATTGCAATATCATGCAGAACAATTCCAATGTCCCCCAAATGCCCTGCATTACACCTTTTCTTCTCTCTCCTTCCCCTCAGAGCCTCTGGTTACCACTGTCTTTATATCAATGTTATGTTTGTTCATTCCTCAATCTTGAGGATTTTGTGATGGTGATGCACATTCAGCTTCTGATTGTGGGGGGGGGGGGCTTAGATCCCATGGGGCAGATGGATGGGACCATCTTGCTTGCAGTTGTGGATAGCCTCTGTTTTTTGGGATGGGCGTTGTCTATCATCATCCTTTTGTTAGTTGTCCTAGTTGAATTCGATAAACTAGAGAGTAGGTGTTGGCTGCAACTCTGCTGAGATTCAGGGCTCAACTGGCATATTAACAGACTGAAGGTTTACGTCTCTGGGACATAAATTTGATGGGTATAGTGCTAATTATAGGTTCAAATAAAAGGGGGAGAAGAACCACGGGTAGGAAGATTATAATTGAATCTAACTCTATTTCATTGGGGAGATAGTTATCATATATTCCAAGGTACGGCCCATGAATGGGGCGCCAGTTTCCTGACGTTGTCTGCCCTGCGTATAGTGTCTAGCTGTCTCTAAAGTTGTCAGAAGCACCCCTACTTGAGGCACTGTCCACTGTGGCAGTCAGTGAGATCCTCCTGAGACATGCATAAGCATAACCTCTGGAATGACCTCCCGCTTCACTTTGAAATCTCTTAGCCATAAAAACTCATTTGCAATTAATATTTCCTCCTTCATTCAAGGTCTTTTTTCAAATACATTGCTAGTTAGAGCAAGAAACAACCTTTTACCAATTCTGCACAGGTTAAATCCTCACCTTTCCATTCTCTACCCTCCTATTTTCTGTTGACCTATATTCTAGTTATTAACTCCATGAGTTTACACAATATATTTAGTTCATAGTAGCACAATCATATAGTTTTTGTGTATGGCTTGCTTCACTCAGCATAATGTCCTCCAGGTTCATCTGTGTTATCATATGCTTTACAACCTCATCTCTTCATACTGCTGCATAATATTCCATCATGTGTAAGTGTATATACCAGTTTGTTTATCCATTCATTGGTTGATTGCCACCTGGGTTGTTTCCATATTTTGGCAATTGTGAATAACATGACTATGAACATTGGTGTGCAGATGTCTGTTTGTGTCACTGGTCTCAGTTCTTCAGTAGTGGTATTGCCAGGTCATGTAGCAAATACATATTCAACTTCTTTAGGAACTGCCAAACAGCCCTTCACAGTGGCTGTATCATTCCACATTCCCACCAGCAATGAATAAGTTTTCCTATCTCTCCACATCTTCTCTAATACTTGTAGTTTTCTGACTTGTTAGTAGTGGCCGTTCTAATAGGTGTGAAAAATCTCATTTGTAGCTTTGATTTGCATTATCCTAAACACTAGTGATGTTGAACATTTTTTTATGTGCTATTTTTTTTGTCATCTGTATTTCTTCTTTGGACAAATGTCTATTCAAGTCTTTTGCTCATTTTTTAATTGGGTAATTTGTCTTTTTATTGTTGTGTTGTAATATCTCTTCATATATTATGGATATTAAACCCTTACTGGACATGTGATTTCCAAATATTTTCTCCCATTTAGTCGGCTGCCTTTTCACCCTTTGACAAAGTCCTTTGAAGTGCAAAAGTGATTAATTTTGAGGAGGTCTCATTTATCTAGTTTTCCTTTTGTTGCTTGTGCTTTGGGTGTATGATCCAAGAAACCACCACCTACCAAAAGGTCTTGAAGTAGTTTCCCTAAATTTTCTTCTAGTAGTTTTAAGGTCCTGGCTTTTATATTTAGATCTTTGATCTATTTTGAGTTGATTCTTGTATAAGGAGTGAGATAGGGGTCCTCTTTCATTCTTTTGGTTATAGATACCCAGTTGTCCCAGCATCATTTGAAAAAATTAGTTTGTCTTGGTAATGTGGACAAGGTAGGTTTGTCAAAACCCAGTTGGCCATAGAGGTGAGGGTTTATTTCTGGACTCTCAATTCTATTCTATGGATCAATGTGTCTATCTTTATGCCAATACCATGCTGTTTTGACCACTTTAGTTTTGTAATATGTTTCAAGGTCAGACAGTGAAAGTCCTCCCACATCTCTCTTCTTTGTTAGGGCACCTTTGGCTATTTGGGTGCAATTTCCCTTCCAAATAAATTTGGTAATTGCCTTTTCTATTTCTGCAAAGTAGGCTCTTGGAATTTTGATTGGTATTGCATTGAATCTATAAATCAGTTTGGGTAGGATTGACATCTTCATGATATTTAGTCTTCAAATCCATTAACATGGAATACCTTTCCATTTGTTTGTCTTCTTTGATTTCTTTAGCATTGTTTTGTAGTTTTCTGAATATAGGTCCTTCTTCTTTGGTTAAATTGATTCTTAGGTATTTGAGTCTTTTTGTTGCTATTGTAAATGGAATTTTCCCCCTGATTTCCTCCTCAGATGGTTTAATACTAGTGTACAGAAACATTACTGATTTTTGCATGCTGATCTTGTATACTGCCACTTTGCTGAACTCATTTATTTGATATAGACATTTCAGACTTTTCTAAATATAGGATTATGTCATCCACAAATAGTGATAGTTTTACTTCCTCTTTTCCTACTTAGATGCCTTTTATTTTGTTTTTTCTTGTCTAATTGCTCTATCTAGAACTTCTAGTACAATATTGAATATCATTGGTGACAGTGGGAATCCTTGTATTGTTCCTGATCTTAGAGGGAAGGCTTTCAACCTTTCCCCATTGAATAAGGTGTTGCTAATTCCCGCCTTTCATTCTGATTTTAATTATTTGCATATTCTTTTTTTTACTTTAATTGGTCTAGCTAAGATTTTGTCAATTTTATTGATCTTATCAAAGAACCAGTTTTTGGTTTTGTTGATTTTCTCTCTTTTTTTTTTTTTTCTCAATTTCATTTATTTCTGCTCTAATCTTCATTACATCTTTCCTTCTGCTTGCTTTGGGACTGGTTTGCTGTTCTTTTTCTAGATTCTCCAGTTGTTTAGTTAGATTTTTTTTCAGCTCTTTCTTGTTATTTATCACAGGCAATTAGGGGTATAGGTTTCCTCTCAGCACTGCCTTCACCGTATCCCGTAAGTTTTGATAAGTTGTGTTCTTGTTTTCATTTATCTCAATATATTTACTAACTTCTCTTACAGTTTCTTCTTTGACCCACTGATTGTTTAGGAGTGTGTTTTTTAGCCCCCAAACATTTGTGAATTTTCCCTTTTTCATTCCATTATGATCTGAGAAGGTACTTTGTATAATTTCAATCTTTTCATTTTTACTGAAACCTGCCTTGTGAGCCAACATGTGATCTATCCTGGAGAAAGATCCATGAACACTTGAGAAAAATGTATAACCCACTGATTTGGGATGCGATGTTCTGTATATGACTGTTCAATTTTTATATTCCTTCTTGATCATCTGTTTAGTTGTTCTATCAAATGATGTGAGTGTTGTGTTGAAGATTCAATCTATGATTGTGGAGATGTCTATTTCTCCCTTCAGTTTTGCCAAAGTTTGTCTCAGGTATTTTGGGGCACCCTGGTTAGGAGCATAGCTATGTCTTCCTGGTGGAGTGTCCCTTTTATTAATATAGAATGGCCTTCTATATTTCTTAAACTTTTTTGTGTTTGAAGTCTGTTTCTGTCTGATAGTAATATAGCTACCCTTGCTCTTTTTTTGGTTACTGTTTGCATGGAATATCTTTTCCCAACCTTTCTCTTTTAGCCTGTTTGAATCCCTGGGTCAAAGGTGACTCTCTTGTAAGCAGCGTGTGGATGGCTAATGTTTTCCATTCTGTCAGTCTATATCTTTTGATTGGGGAGCTTAATCCATTCACATACAGTGATATTCTATAAATGCATTATTTACTTTCATCATTTTATTCTTCGGTTTTCATATGTTATATGCATATATAAAAAACCTACAGCTAGCATTGTACCCATGGTGAAAGACTGAAGGATTTCCCACTGAGATCAGGAACGAGACAAGGATGCTCACTGTCAGCACTGTTATTCAGTATAGAAGTTCTAGCTAGAGCAATTAGGCTGATAAAACTTGGTAGTGAATGTGGCCTAAGTGGTTGAGTGCCTGCTTCCCACATGGGAGGTCCTAGGTTCAGTTTCTGGTGCCTCCTAAGAACAACAATAAGCAAATAAGTGAAACAACCAACTTGGAGAACATATGTGTCTCACTGGTTGAGCGCCAGCTTCCCTCATATGAGGTCCTGGTTTCAATCCCTGGCCCCAGAACCTTAAATAAATAAATAAATAGATAAATAAAATAAAAGGGACACAAATAGGAAAGGAAGAAGTAAAACTTTCACTACTATTCCCTGATGATATGATCCTATATCTATAAAAATCCTGAAAAATCCACAACAATGCTACTTTACCATACTGAGAAAGCTTCTTTTTATTCCTATTTTTTGGAGTGGTTTTTTTTTTTTTTTAATCAAAAAAGGGTGCTGTATTTTGTCAAATGCCTTTTCTGCATCAATGGAGAGGATCATATGATTATTCTTCTACAATGTATTAATGTGGTTTGTTACACTGATTAATTTTCTTGCATTGAACTATCTTTGCATACCTGGGGTAAAACCCATTTGATTGTGGTGTATAATTCTTTTAATATGCTTTTGGATTCAGTTTGCAAGTATTTTTATGAGGACGTTTGTATCTATTTTCATTAGAGATATTGGTGTGTAGTTTCCTTTTTTTCATAGTGTCTTTATCTGATTTTGGTATTAGGGTGATGTTGGCTTCATAGAATGAGTTTGGTAGTATTCTTTCCTGTTCAATTTTTTGGCAGAGCTTAAGCAAGATTGGTATTCGATTGTCTTTGATTGATTGGTAGAATTCACCTGTGAAGACGTCTGGTCCTGGGCTTTCCATCTTTGGGAGGTGTTTGATGACAGTGTCAATTCCTTTACTTGTGATTGGTTTGTTGAGGTCTTTTATTTCTTAGGGTCTGTGTAGGTGGTTTGTGTGTCCCTGGGAATTTGTCCATCTCGTCTACATTGTCTAGTTTTTTGGCATGGAGTTGTTCATAGTATCCTCTTATGATCTCTCTTATTTCTGTGGGGTCAGTGGTAATGCCCCCTTCTCATATCTGATATTATTTATTTGTATCTTCTCTCATTTTTTCTTTATCAGTCTAGCTAAGTGGTTTTTTTTTTTTTGATATTGTTGATCTTCTGAAAGAACCAACTTTTGGTTTTGTTGATTCTTTCTATTGCTTTTTTGTTTCTTGGTTTCATTTATTTCTGCTCTGATCTTTACTATTTCTTTCCTTCAGCTTGATTTATATTAGTTTGCTGTTATTTTTTTAGTTCCTCCAGGTGTGCAGCACTGCCTTTACAGTGTCCCTTAGATTTTGATATACTATGTTCTCATTTTCATTTCTTTCAAGATGTTTACTGGATTCTCTTGCAATTTCCCTTTGACTCACTGATTATTTAAGAGTGTGTTGTTTAATATCCATATATTTATGATTTCCCCTTTTCTATCCATTATTGATTTTCAGCTTTATTCCATTATGATCAGAGAAAGTGTTTCATATGATTTCAATCTTTTTAATTTTATTGAGACCTGTTTTTTGACCCAACATATGGTCCTGGTGAAGGATTCATGAGCACTTGAAAAGAATGTATATCTTACTGTTTGGGGTTGTAATGCTCTATAAATGTCTGTTAGGTCTAATTCATTTATCATATTTTTCAAGCTCCCTGTTTTTTTATTGTCTGTCCAGATGTTCTACCCAATACTGAGAGTGGTGTTTTGAAGTCTGCAACTATTATTGTACAGGCATCTATTTCTCCCTTCAGTTTTGCCAGTGGTCTCCTCATATATCTTGGGGCACCCAGGTTAGTTATATAAATATTTATTATAGTTATTTCTTCTTGGTGAATTGCCCCTTTTATTAATCTATAATGACCTTCTTAATACCTTATAATAGTTTTGCATTTAAAATCTATTTTCCTAATAGTAGATACTCCAGATACTTTTTAGTTATTGTTTGCATGGAATATTTTTTTCCACCTTTTCACTTTCAACCTGGTTGTGTCCTGACATCTGACGTGAGTCTTCTGTAGACAGCATATAGATAGCTCATATTTTTTTAATCCATTCTTTCAGTCTATGGCTTTTGATTAGGGAGTTCAAGCCATTAACATTCAATGTTATTACTGTAAAGGCATTACTTAGTTTGTCCGTTTTGTCCTTTGGCTTTCCATTATACTATCTTACCATTGTCTGTTTTTTTACCCTTTAATTTACCCTTCCTAATAATACTAATTTCTACACTCTTCTCCTAGTCTCTCACCCTTGTTTTTTCCTTTCAGGCTGCAGCGCTCCCTTTAGTATCTCTTGTAATTCTGGTCTTTTGGTAACATACTACTATCTCAGTTTTTGCTTGTCTTTGAAGACTTTAAACTCACCCTTTATTTATTTATTTATTTATTTATTTATTTATTTATTTATTTATTTATTTATTTATTTATTATATCCCCCCCTTTCTGCTTGTTCTTGCTGTGTTCATTTCTGCGTTCTTCTGTGTCTGCTCGTCTCCCCCCCTCCGTTGTGGCGATCCACCGAGTCAGCTCACTGCGCGGCGGCCTTGCCTGCTCACGGGCGGCCTTGCCTGCTCTCGGGCGGCTTGCCCTGCTCACAGGGGCTTGCCCTGCCCACAGCGGCTTTGCCCTGCCCATGGCGGCTTTGCCCTGCCCACCGCGGCTTGCCTTCTCAAGGCAGTCTGCCCCCTTGGGGAGGCCCCAGGGACCGAACCCAGGGCCTCCCATGTGGTAAACCGGCACCCTACCAATTGAGCTACAGCTGGCCCCCTCACCCTCATTTTGAAGGACAGTTTTGATAGATAAAGAATTCTTGGCTGGCAGATTTTCTGTTTCAGTACCTTAAACACATCATACTACTTTCTTCTCACCTCCATGGTTTCTGGTGAGAGGAAAGCACTTAATCTTATTAAGGTTCCCTTGTATATGATGCTTTGCTTTTTTCTTGCTGATTTCAAAATCCTCTCTTTATCTCTGTTATTTGTCATTTTGAATAGTAAGTATCTCAGAGTAGATCTATTTAGGTTTATTTTGAGTACGTTTATTCAGATTTGGGGTGTGTTGTCCTTCTTGGATGTTGATACTTATGTCTTTCATGACGGTTGGGAAGTTTTTGGTCATTATTTCTTCAAATATTCTTTCTGCCTCTTTTTCATTCTCTCCTCCTTCTGGGACACTGGTAACACATATGTTTGTGTATTTTGCATTGTCATTCAATTCTATGAGACCCTGTTCCATTTTTTCCATTCTTTTCTCTTTCTATTCTCCTGTCTTTTCCAGTTCAGATGTTCTGTCCTTGAAGCCACTAATTCTGTCTTTGAACAACTCAAATCTGCTCTTATGTGCTTCTAAAGTATTTTTAATCTCATCAATTGTGTCTTTCATTCCTATAAGTTCTGTTACTTTTCTTTGCAGGCTTTCAAATTGTTCTTCATGCTCACCCAGTGTCTTTGAAATATCTTTTATCTCTTTAGTCAGATTTTCCTTTAATTCTTTTAATTGATAGGTAATTTGTGTGATTATCACTGATTGGTTGTCTTAAATCCTGCATCTTGTCAGGATATTTGGTTTGTTCCTTTGGCTGGGGCATCTCTTCCTGTTTCCTAATATGGTTTGTAAATTTTCCCTGATGTCTAGGCATCTGAATGTGTTGGTGAATTTACTCTGATGGTCAATTTCTCTTTCTTGCCTAGTGTTTATTTTTCACAGCTCTTCTTTGATTTTTGGTTCAACTTATTGAGTCTTTAAAATTGCCCTGCTTAGATGATCAAAATTGGGCCAGGGACTCACTAATGGGGCATAGATTTTCTCCCAGGCATTGGGGTTAAAAAGAGACCTAAAAGCAGTTTTTCTCCTTGCAATTTCCTGGTCAGCCAGCAGATGGTGCTCATTGGTGAGCACTTCCTCCAAGGTGTTTCTTTCAACTTCTGCTTTCCAGTGTTTTGGATCTGGCCAGAACCGAGATACAAAGTGGGGTCTGCTGGCCAAATTCATTGAAGAGAAACCACTTTCCACCTCCTGATAGACCCTCCATCTTCCCTTGTAACAGTTGACAGGGAGAAAGACATCTGTTCCCCTCTCAGTTGGATGCTGTGAGCCAGGGATTTTATCCAGGCTTAATGTCTTAATGGTGGGGTGTGGGTGCCCTTCCCAGCTGCTGCAGGGATTTAGTAACTCATGTTTGTTGTTTTGGGTTCTTCGTCTTTCTGTCCCTCAATTTCCTGAAACTGTTGTGTAACACTGTCCTGGTCTGCTGACCCCCACAGCAGATCCCTCAGACAACTTTTGGCACTTTCTCCATTGTTTTTGTGAGAAAGTCGAGCCTTTCTGGCTATTCTGATGCCATCTTCCCGGAACTCTTGACTTTTGAGTCAAGTGAGTGCTTGTATTTGGATGTGCTTGCTTTGATATATGAACCTTATGAAATAAAGGTGTTGACACAATGTTTTACCCTCCTTGTCCTTTCTTCCCTTCTAGTGTATTTAAAGTGGTAGTTTTCCAATGTCAAGTCATGTAAGAATCCTCTTATGAAAATAGTCACTCACCTGGAGAAGAGCTCTTTTTTGGGTGTAGAACTGAGCAAACATGGAGTAGCTTCTAGAATTTGAAAGCAGTTTGCTGGAGTGAAAAAATTCACATTGGAAAGGTTGGTTTCATACTTGATTCAATAACTAATGTTGGCTTGTGGTGTTGGCCTTTCCTTCTCTGAACTGTTTTAACATCTGTAAAGTGGTCCAAGATCAGTGTTTTTAAACTCTCTCACCAAAATAGAGCAGAGGAATATATTCAAGTCCTCAAAGTAGTTTGACATAGCTGGTAGTAGCGTACTACTGGGTAGTTTCGTTGAAGTATCATTTCTTACCTTGAAAATTCAGGAGATTTTTTTTTTTTTTTTTTGCGTTCTAACTCCATCATATATGCATGCTTACTTTAGTGGAAAAGTGATGTTTAAAATTGAGTGCCACTGAATGAAACCCCATGGCTTCACTTTCTGCTGCCTCAAATCCCAGGGGTTTTTCTACTTGAGTTTTAGAATAGACTAAATGATACTAAAGATTCCCTCCAGCTCCCTCATTTTATGGTCTAAGGAAATTCTTTATGTAAATTTACCATTTAATATATGGACGTTTACCTCCAAATCAGATGTTCTCTGATGTTTAGGAACCAGGGAAGTGTTTTGAAAGAAAAATATTCATCAAAATGGAGGATGTCATTTTGATGTAAATGATCTGGTGCTAAATTCATTGACCTGATTCACAAAAGATTTTGTAATACTTTAAACCATCTTTGAGCTGTGTATGAATTCATTGGCCTTAAATTGAACTTGCAGATAGTTGTAACAGTGTGGGTTTGAAGGAAAAAAATCTAACTCGACATGATTAGACATTTTTTGACCTCTTAACTATTAGCAAAAAAGGATTTGATAAGAATTCTAAATAATGTAAATTCTATCTTTCATAATAAAACCTTACTATAGTTCCAGTGTACACCCAGTGAACTTAAAATGAATTCTATTTAATTGTTTTGGGATCAGGAAAGCCACAAACCACCAAAGAGGAGTGTGTATCACCTTGGAGAGGCTAACTGGTCCCTTACACAACTCTCCAGAGGTTTCCAATAACTAACCAGTGATAGTTCTAAGCTAAATCTTGGTTAGTGTACTCAGAATGGACTCCAGTGAAATAAATTCACCAGCACTAATGTATAAGAGAGCAAAATGCCAATTTATTGACTTGCAGTAGGAAATACAATTGATAAGTGACTATGTATGGCTTTTGACCAGCACATTCTTACCTCACCATACAAATATATAAAAGAAACCAAATTTATCAGCATTTTGCTTGGATTAGAGCAAAAAAGTTAATTGGATGATCTTGATGGTTTTTATGGCATGAAATTATGATAGTTTGATGCATCCATCTCTACCATAGGCAGACAGAGAACTTCATGTAATTCCTAGTGGTAATGGGCATGGATGCTCACACAGGCTGCCTGGGATCAAAGTCTCCTCTATGACTTACTAGCAGTGTGACCTTTGGTGCCTTTTCTGCACTCTGACTCTCACCTTCATCTTCTGTATAATTCTTCTCTGCTCCATTCTATACTTTTTGTAGATTTTAACTCACAGTAGAAAATCCAATTTTCCTTATATCCTGGTCTTTGGAGTGCATCTCACTGTAACCCTCACACAGTCACTTAGACTTCAAATTGAAATTTCACTGCCTTACCTATACTCAGAGAAAAAAGTTGACTGAAAGAGAATTCTTATCTCATAAAAAACCCAATGACCAACTTTATGAACTGTTTGACTTCTGGGAAGAGTGAAGCCTAGTGCCCCATTTCTTTCTAGATGGCCTCCAAATGTGACAATTACTGACAGGATTTCATAGAGAAATGTTGGAAGGGAAAAAAATGCCAATTTCAACACAGTGGCTGCTCTAAGACCTCATTAATCTCTCCATAGTTCCCATGGATGCTACATGAAGTCATTGGCACTCTAAATTGGAATTTTACTGGCTACTGTGCTTTCAGAGAAAGTCTGAGAAGGAAATAAAAATGTCAGTTTCCCCACATTATTTTAGCAAGTCACTTAAATTTTAATAAAGCCATGGAAATCATTGACTTATAAATGAAACAATCAAATAAACAAATATTCCTAAATATTCAGGAATCAAAAAAGGGCCTGCCTGCTAGGAATTATACTGAAGGGATAAAGAGCCACAATTTAAAGCCTATGGTGGGAATAAGGTATTTATTGATTAACTTCTCTTAGGCCAGTCAGAACACACTAGAATTTAGGAAAAAAAGAAACTGAGATAATGAAAATAATTGTCCTGGTTTTTTTTTTTAGTACATTCAACAAATGTAACAGTTTCATACATTTTGTTTCATTCATCTATGTTTGTTATATAGTTAAATAATTGAAATAGTTATGTGCTAGGGACTACATGGCACTGGAGAGACAGGTAAGTAAAAGTTGACCTCTCCTCATGGAGTGTGCAGCCTAGTGGGAGAGGCGGGTGTTATTCCAGTAATCCTACAAGCAAATGCCAAATTTCAAGTGTATAAGTGTTATGAGGTATGGATGTACGATGCTAGGTGAGCATGAAGCAGGACTATTTGATCGAGAGAGCAAGGTCAAAGAGAGCGTTCCCTGAGGAAGTAACAAATGAGCTGAGATATGAAACATGAAAAGAAGTGAACTAAGTGAAGAGTGGGAGGAAAAAAATCAAACGGCTTGTAAAATGTCCACTTGGCAAGAAGAAGGAAGTGAGTTAAAGGGATTAAAGCAGGTGAGTCAGGCTGGAGGCCAGACACCCTTGTACTTAATCTGATAAGATCTCAAACTCTGGAAAACGGCAAGAACAAAAACATACCAGGTGTAAAAGAGAAAGGAAGAGAAATGAAAGGAGAGAAAGAAGAAAACTTGCGATGTGTATCTACCATTTATAACGGAGGAGTGTTTACTGGAGAAGAGGAAAAAAAATTTGTTTACAAAGTGTAGCCAGAGACCAATGTCAACGATATGAAGATGTCCATCATACTGCTTTCCAGTAAAAGGCTTACTTTCATTCTTCATATGGTCCTTAGGCAAAACCTTCAAAATTTTTATTCATTCTTTGGTTTCCAAAGACTTGGGGAGTTGGAGATCTTTTTACTTATGACAGTGGACTTGAAAGCACCCTGAGGCAGGGCAGTGATGGGGTGACTTGTATTACCTGCTAAGCCTCAGTGCCTGGGGCACACAGTAGGTGAGCAAAAATGTCTATAGACTAAAGGATCAAAAACATACAAAAAAACCCCCTACTTTCCCATTTTAATCCTTACCACTTTTGCACTTTTAAACTGGGAATAGAATTTTTTTCCACTTTTTTTCTTTATTGTTAAAGAAGTTTTAGATTACATAAAAAGTTACATCAAAAAATATAGGGGATTCCCATATACCCCACCCCGTCCTCCTCTCATGCTTTTCTCCATTAACAACATCTTTAATTAGCGTGGTACATTTGTTAAAATTGATGAACACTTATTGAAGCATTGCTATGAACCATGGTCTTTAGTTTACATTATAGTTTGCACTTTGCACTGCACATTTTTACATGTTTTGACAAAATGTATAATGGCTTGTATTTGTTATTGCAATAGTATAGAGAACAATTCAAAAAATGCCCCCTGCTACACATATTTTCCCTTTCCCTCCTCTCAGAGCCTCTGGTGACCACTGTCTTTATATCAATGTTACAAGTTCTTCCATTACTAGAATAATAATTCTACTTT
>PVKH010021394.1:0-14349 GCA_004027955.1 Chaetophractus vellerosus | reverse complement strand
GAACAAAGGAACCTGGAAGCCTGAACCCTGGAGACGTCGGCAGCCATCTTCCTCCAGGACATGGACTTTGGTATGGGAGGAAATTTATGCTTTGTGGCCTGGTAACTGTAAGCTTCTACCCCAAATAAATACCCTTTATAAAGACCAACCAATCTCTGGTATATTTCAAAAGGCACTCCTGTGGCTGACCAAAACACTATGCAAAGAAGTTTTAAATTTTGATGAAATCAAATGTATCTATTGTTTCTTTTGTTGCTCATGCTTTTAATGTCATATCTAAGAACCCATTGTCAAATACCAGGTCATAAAGATTTGGTCCTATGTTTTCTTCTAAGAGTTTTATAGTTTTGGCTCTTATATTTAGGTCCTTGGGTCCATTTTGAGTTTATTTTGTAGATGATGTGAGTAGGGGGTCTAACTTCATTTTAATGCATGTGAATAACCAGTTTTCCCAACACCATTTGTTGAAGAGACTATTCTTTTCCCCCTGCATGTACTTAGTGCCTTTGTCAAAAATCAATTGGTGGTGGGGAAGGGGTGTAAGCAGATGTGGCTCAAGTGATTGGGCCCCTATCTACCATATGGGGGTCCTGGGTTTGTTTCCCAGGGCCTCCTGATGAAGGCAAAGCTGGCCCGAACTGTGGAGAGCTGGCCCATGCTGTAAACTGACGCAACAAGATGACACAACAAAAAAAGAGAGACACAGAGGAAAGACAATGAGAGATACAACAAACCAGGAACTGAGGTGGCTCAAGCTATTGGGTGCCCCTCTCTCATGTTGGAGGTCCCAGGATCGGTTTCTGGTGCCTCCTAAAGAGAAGATCAGAAAACAAGCAGACACAGAAGAATGCACAGTGAATGGACACAGAGAGCAGACAGCGAGCGCAGATGGTGGGGGGATAGTGGGAATAAATAAAAATAAATCTTAAAAAAGATCAATTGGGGGAAGAGATGTGGCTCAAGCAGTTGGGTGCCTGCCTCCCACAAGGGAGGTCCCAGGTTCAGCTCCTGTGGCTTCCTAAGAAAAAGCAAACAGACAACCAGAAGACAGTGAGCAAAAAAACAACGAGCAGACAATGAGCATAAAACAATGAGCAGACAATGAGCTAAAACAATGGGCAAACAGACAAGGGAAACATCTTGAGGTGGCGGGGGTGGGGAGGAAGAAATCAATTGGCCATAAATGTATGGGTCTATTTCTGGACTTTCAATTCTGATCCACTAACCTATTTGTCTATCTTTGTGGCAATGCTACACAAACTGTTTTTATTACTGTTGCTTTGTAGTACAATTTGAAATTGGGAAGTGTTTGTCCTCCAACCCTGTCCTTTTTCAAGATTGGTTTGGCTATGCAGGGCTCCTTGCATTTCCATATGTATTTAAGGATCAGTTTTTTCCCATTTCTGCAATAAAAGCTGCTATAATTTTATGGGAATTGCATTGAATTTGCATATTTCTTTGAGTTATGTTAACATATTAACAATGTTAACACTTCCAATCCATGAACATGGGATGCCTTGTCACTTAGGTCTTCTTTAATTTATTTCAGAGTTTGTGTTCCTTTGAATGCCATATGTTCAACTCCCAGTTTTTCTTCCTCTTTGTTCCCTTCCTCAACTATGAACTATTGTTCCAGACATACTTTTCCAATTTCCCAGGGTGTTTTTTTTTTCTTTTGTTACATATCCCCCCATTTTCTGCTTGCTCCTGCTGTGTTCATTTCTCTGCATTCTGTGTCTGCTCTGTCTCCCCCCATTGCGGTGAAGTGCCAAGTCAGGTCACCGCAGAGGCAGCTCTGCTCCATTCCTGGGCAGGTCTGCTTCAATTCACAGGCGGCTCTGCTTCCGTTCATGGACGGATCTGCTCTGTTCACGGGCGACTTGCCCTGCCCGTGGCGGCCTTTTTTGCCCTGCCCATAGTTGCTCCGCCCCACCCATGGGGCTTGCCCTTCTCAAGGCAGTCTGCCCGCCCAGGGAGGCCCCCAGGAACCGAACCCAGGGCCTCCCATGTGGTGAACCGACGCCCTATCCACTGGGCTACAGCCACCCCCCCCCCAGGGTGTTTTGAAGAATGATACATAATGTCTTATGTGGTGGATTGAATTGTGCCCCCAATTTAGACATGTTCGTGGCATGATTCACATTCCTGTAGGTGTGAACCCATTATAAACAGGATCTCTTACACATGTTACTTAGTGAAGTATTAAATTGAATATTTTAGCAAAGTACAACTGAATAAATTCAGGCCTTAATCTGAATTACTAAAGTCCTTTAAAAGTAGAATGAAATTCAGTCAGAGAGAGAGAAAGCCACAGGGAGGAGCTAGAAACCAGAAGTCAATGGAATCCAAAAGAAAAAGGAGAGGATATCTCCATGTTACCAGAAAGTCAAAGAAGCTAAGAATTGCCAGCCAGTCAGAATGCTGCCAACTCAGAGGAGGCAAGCCTTTTGGTCTCTGAAGCTGTGAACCAACAAATTCCTGTTGTTTAAATCAACCCATTGTGAGATGTTTGTCATAGTGGCCTGGAAAACTAAGACAGCTTGGTACCAGACTGGATAAAGAAATCCAAAGAAAATGAAGAATGAAGTTATCTCCATATATCGCAGTAGGGAAGACTGGATAAGAGGTAAGAATAAGTACAGAATTGTAGATGTAAAGAAGAGGTTACATTGGAGAGGATGTGGTGATAACACCTTTGGATAAAATATGTAATTTCAGAGTTGTTCACATTAGAAATGGGAAGTTAAGAAGTTGAGTATCTTAGGTAGGTTATGGATACTAAACAAAAGGTAAACTCTGGAAATAAAAATGGGAACTCATTCATAAAGAGAGAATAAAAATATGGAAATTGATAACATGACAAATTAATCAGCTAGATCAAAGGCAGTTCCATGGTGACACCCAAGAGCAGGAAAAAGGAAAGAAAAGTAGTCATCAAAAGGGAAAAAGGACCAGAAGAGTGCAGTTAAGAATACCACTGTAATGAATTTTCCAAAAAAGCTCTGTATATATGACTAATGGCCCTAGAAGGGAAATCAAGAAAGATTAAATGCATCACATTTTATGCTCTGTTAGTTTTATTGAAACTTTCTATAAATATGTAAAAAGCAGATCAGTTGTGATATTGTCTTTGATGTATTAAATGTGAAGCATAAATTATTTTGAAGATGAAGTGTGTTGGAATAAATTAGAAAAACCTGTTTTGGCTTTCTTTTGTTACTGCTAAATGTGTGGTTATTATTTTATTATTGCTCTTAAAATAAAAGCTCAGGAGCCCTATGCTGTTTTGTTCAAAAGAAACTATAAGTTATAAAAGCATGCAACAGGTTTTTAAAATCCTTCATACTTTTAAAAACTGATAACTTTCATCTCTATAATTCTCTCCTGTTTTTCAGTCACTTGAGTTTTAGATAAAGAGACCTTACTGAAATTATTTTCATTATTTCAAAAAATTAAACCGAACACTTTTTTTCTGTAATGAATATAATGAAAGTCATTTATAAGACATTTACATTTTTTAATTGAGGAGAAGATTGGATTCAAAACAAATTACCAAAGAGCAAATAATTCTGCATCTATTATTTGCAACAACAAAAGGTTGGCTTCTATGCTCAAAACAGCAGCTACTTGGCCTAAAAGAGTGAATATATGACTTTAACTCTGAGAGTCCAGTTTTGAGGATGGGAGTACAAAGGAGTTGGCTGTTTCTAGAAACAAGATTCCAGATGTGGAACATTTTGAATAAGATACTCCTTTCACCTCTGAGCCACAGTAGGCAAGCAGAGATGTAACCAGAGCCCTGTCTGGTGTCAGGAAACGCTCATGGCAGCAGCAGCCCCCTCTCCCCACTCAAGCAAGCTAAGAGCCGATGACCAATTCACAGGTCATAAGGGTTCTTCAGATCACAATAATGGTGTCTGCACATGGGTGTATAAATACATAAGCACACACACACACACACACACACACGGGGACATACTTACTGAAGTCAAAAAAATACTGCCAGAGGAAAAAATGTATATATTCACATAGGTTTAATTATATGAAAACATATTTGTAAATAGTACAAAGAAATCTCATGTTGATTCTAATCACATCTTCTTCAGAAATGGTTTACATTTTGTAGAAAGGGGAAACAGCCACCACGTTTGACTTAATAGTTTTGATTTTCAGTGAATTGTCTATATTCCACAGTTATATTTAACTTTTAAGCATCATGTCAGACTACAATGATTATGTCTGCATTTATAATTCCAATTAATGGACCTAGATTGCTTCTTCCAAAAATGTGACGATAAACTACAAATATTCTATTCCAATTCATTGTCAACGCAGCCCTCTTGCCAGGGGTGATTCATTTCAACCACTTGTTTATAAGTATTTTCAATCCCTTCCCAAACCCACCCTGCAAACCTCTAAACTTGTATCAATCCAACTTCCAGTCTTCTACCTTCCTGTTTCTGCATTCTACTAGAGAAGATACCTGGTTCCTGATGACTCTGTAACCATCGTACAAATTTTCTCTGTCCAGCTCTCTTTCTCACCACCTTCACTGTACTTCTCAGGGCATCATATCCCTCCCAGCAACTACTCATCTATCACTTGCCAAGGAAAAGAAAGTTGTCTACCAAGCATGAGCTCTTCTGATTTTATTTCATGGCTGCTTCATGTTTATCTCTGCCCTCTTCTGCCTTCCTTACTGCCTCAGTGAGGGGCTTCTTCTACCTGAGGTTAGCCCTATTACTGCTAAATGGAGTGTGTCCCTTAAATCTCCTCAGCTATCATTTCTCCTCTCTTAATCCTGACCTTTCAACCTATGAACCTATCTAAATTACCCCTGCTTTCTAAAAACTTTCAGTTATCCTGTTTCCAATTAATTCTTATCTTATCTCTCTTTCTCATCACTATAGGGCATCCTGAAATTTTTACCCAGATGTAGAATCTACTTTCTTAATTTTCTCTTACTTCCTTTCCTGACATTACTGTCAGCTGGTTCACTTCCTGCCACTGAATATGACTTTGTTGACTCCTTTATTGACTTTCCTTCCTGCACCCAGACCTAAAAATATATTATTCCTAAACTTTTGTTAAAGATTCTTGCCCTAGCCTAGGCTTATAAAGCAAAACTTGAGGGAAAACCATGTGCTACACCATTGTGAGGGTGTGCAATCTCACAGAATTGGTATAAGGGACAAGGGGAATGTCCTCTTGTGAATTGGTGTGAGGGACAGGTGGGAGAGACAATATGATTTTCTTATTGAGAAGGATGTGCTAAGTGAGATTTAATTCTCCATCTATTGGGCCTATGAGGAGTCATATTAACTGGGGAAAAGAAGGAGAATGAATTTATCTACCCATTCTTATCTCCTGTTGGTCAAAGATTTTGCCCATAATGCTGTTAACCATCCAGGTTTCTGGTAATACATTCATGGGCATGAAGAGGAGTCCTGTGGAATCCCATTCCTCTTGACAGAGAACTCTGGGGAAAGGATGCAAAAGGTTCAACCCAAAGAAAGATCAAGATGTGGGGATGTGGTATTTTTCTTTGTAGCACATATCAGAGTTTTAAATAAATAACATTGTAATTAAGTATTTACTTCATTAATTAAGCACTGATAGAAATCCTTGTGACTAACTCAGTATCTGGAACAGTGAGGTAAATATTTGTTAAGTGAATAAATGAGGTGGATGAAGCAATATTTTGTAATAGTTAAAAGAGTTGATTTCGAAAGCTAACCAACATGATTTTGAGTTCTTATTTCAATACTACTGTGAGATCTTGCAAGTTATTGAACTCTCAAATCTCTTTTCTCATATGTAATATGTTATGAATATGAAAAGATAATAGACATTCATAGATTCCTTTGAGTTTTCAATGAGACAATGCATGCAAATTTCCTTGTACAAGACTTTGTACATTGCAAGCCCTCATCCTTTTTAACATTTTTAATTTTAGTTTTTACGATTTGGGGACATAGTTTAACTTTACTATCCATGTGATAAATGTATATGGTTCTAAAAGACCACATAATATTTTAGATTTTTAATGAGAAATAGCAACCCTTGACTCACTATTCCCCACTTCTAAATTCTATTCTCTGGAGACTCTTCACTGTTTTTTCCTAGTATTTACCTTTCTATATGTAGGTGATATGTTTATACTCTTACTTTTTAATTTAATTTTAGATGTCATTTATTAACTTTCTGCAGTAGAAAATGAGGGTCTAAAAACATTTCACCATCAATAACTTTTTTTAACCATCAATAACTTTTTTTTTTAAGATTTATTTATTTTATTACATATCTCCCCTTCCCTCCCGTTGTGGCGACGCGCCGAGACTTGGTCACTGCGCAGGCGCAGCTTTCCCCACTTGTGGGCGGCTTCTGCTTCTATCCACAGCCGGTTCTTGCTTCAGTTCGGGGTGGCTGGCTGCGCTCCATTCGCAGGCGACCTGCCCTGCCCGTGTCGGCTTTTGTCCTGTCCGTGGCAGCTTTTTGCCCTGCCCATGGCGGCTCTGGCCCACCCATGGCCGCTTGCCATTCTCAAGGCGGTCTGTCCGCTAGGGGAGGTCCCCGGGAACCGAACCCGGGGCCTCCCATGTGGTATGCCGGTGCCCTATCCACTGGACTATCGAGCCGGCCCCAACCATCAATAACTTTTAACTCTCCTTATCCTACCAATAAAGATATATCATGATATTTAAAATATCACTTTCCAATATTTGCATTATTATAATTAAATAATATTCTCAGCTGATAAAATAGCATACTATGATTATATTTCCACTCTTCAGTTTAATTTGGAATTACTAATCACCATTTTGTTTAATTAAACTTTTTCCATTTATCTATTATAATTTTTCCCCAAACCCAGACAGAACTGTGAACACTTTCTCAATATGTTCAAACACATAAAATAATCTATAGATCCAATTTATTTGTTTGAGACATCTCTCTTAGATAATATCATCATCTTATTTTGTCTAAAACTTGCTAAACACTGATAATCCTAATATTGCCTTTCTATATCATTTTGGGAATTCCCTTTATCTCTCCCCTATTTTGGCTTCCTTGATTCTTGGCCACATCTCCACCTCTTTCTTTGTTTGCTCCTTACTTATTTCTTATGATGATTCATAATCTCCATTAGTTTTCTGAAAGAGTAAATGACAGATTATTTTTGAGACTTTGCTTATTATCCTCAAAAGTCCTTTTTTTTTTTATCACTACCCTTGATTTATAACTTGGGTGGGTATAGAATTCTAATATGAAATGACTTTCAATCTTTTTCAATATCCTTTCAAGTTCTAAACATTCTAGTCCTCTGTGACTTTACATAAGTGAGGAGGGCTATGACTTTAATTTTGTGAGAGTAATGATTACATAAATATTAAGGATATGATTATTCCTAAAATTTTAAACCTAATTGAGATTTGAGGATTTTTAAGTGCTGAAACCAATTAAAAAATATTTTTTACTTTACCTTTTTAAGGGGCTGGCTCGATAGCCCAGTGGATAGGGCGCCGGCATACCACATGGGAGGCCCCGGGTCCGATTCCCGGGGACCTCTCCTAGTGGGCAGACCGCCTTGAGAATGGCAAGCCTCCATGGGCAGGCTGGAGCCGCCGTGGGCAGGGCAAAAAGCTGCCACGGACATGGCAAGAGCCGCCACGGGCAGGGCAGGTCGCCCGCGGATGGAGCGCAGCCAGCCACCCCCAAACTGAAAAGCCGGCCATGAACAGACGCAGAGACCGCCCACAAGCGGGGAAAGCCACGCCTGCACAGTGACCACTCTCGGCGCGTCCCCGCAGCGGTGGGGAAGGGGAGATATGTAATAAAATAAATAAATCTTAAAAAAAAAAAAATGTAACACTACAGAAAGCTGAAAGAGTGTGCAATGAATTTTCAAATACCTCTCACCTAGATACACTACTTAACTGTTTTCTACAGTTTCTTTTACTTTCTCTTAATAATGTATGCATATATAATACACACATATATTATTTGTGCATTTACTTACTGACTGAACCATTTGAGAGTAACTTGTAGATGCAGCAACCCTTCACTTGAAAATATTTTAGCATATATCCCCCCAGAACAAAGATATTATCATACATAGTCTCAGTTACTTATAAAATTAAAGAAATTTTAAAAGATGCAATACTTTTGTTTAATATAAAATTTATATTCAAATTTCACCTGTCTCAATATCTTTCAGAACAAGTTCTCCCAACTAGGATTCGATACAAAATTACATGCTGAATTAAGTTTAACATCTTTTTAATTTCCTTTAATCTGACACCATTCTAAAGCCTTTCTTTGTCTTTCATATTGGCATTTTTTTAAGAATACCTCAAAATTATTTAGGATTATTTGTTTTATAGAGCATTCTTCAACTTCTATTCTTTCCTCATGATGATATTCAGGATATGCATTTTTGGCAGGAATATTGCCTAAGTGATAATATGTCTACCTTTCACATCTCATTAAGGAGGCACTTGATATCAGTTTACCCCTCCATTGGTGATGTTAACTTAGTTAAGGTGGTGTTTTCCAGATTTTCCCCGTGTGAAGAAACTTTTTTTTCTGTTTTTCCTTTTCATTTATCAAAAGCTTTTCTTTTGGAAACAGGACAAATAAGGAAAAGACACAGGTATTACTTGGGGCTGTTAGAAGCCTATCTCTCAGTGTAGTCAGTATTTCTTGATTGATTATGATTGCCCATACTGAATATAAAAGACTTAAGCTCAGATCATAATGAAGATAAGGGAAGTTCAATACAGTAAATCTAACGATGTATGTGCCAAGTTGCTTAATTTTGGAATTTAAATTTGCTCTATGAATTGTTAAATTATATGTTACAGCTTATTTGGAAAAAGAGCCTTCATATCAATATGGTATCTTCTATTTGTTGCTTAAAAACAGGTAAGACTTTTTTCCTCTATGCCTCCAGTGATAGACACTGTGACTGACAGCTATTCTTAAAAGATGAGCACATATTTCTTTCTTAAGAGTCTCTTTTCAAGGAACTGCCACATAATGTTAATATAATTTAATCAGATAGGGGCTATCTGGGTTGACTTCATTATACATTCACACATTCAATCACACCAACATCACTTTTCAAATACCATCTCTTACAAATGGATCTTGTTAACTTTCTCAACAGTAAAGGCATGGCATGTGATTTCCACCCATCAGTAGAGACTTAATAAATCACCCAGCACATTACAGTTTCACGCCAAGTTAGCACCTTCATCAGGGAATGAAATTAGCAGAGCAAATCCTGGCTAATTGTGAAAGATGCTAATTACCCACTCACCCTGTAAAATAAGGCATGAGTGATGTGCCCTGCACAAAGTCATGAACACTTGGAAATGCAACACTTAAATAAAGCCTAAAACTTCTTATGCAGAGAGAAATGGAGACCAGACACAGAGCAAAAATATACAGCTAGTAAAGGAAAAAACAAAAAACAAGAATTTTTTAAATCTCATTTTATGACTGCAGCAAGACTAGTAGAAGCTTGGATGACTCCAGGGATTCATTATGGAGAATTTACTTCCTATGCAAATCCGGGCCTGACCATTACTGGAAACCAGTCCTCACTGGTTAATAGCTGTTCACAGCTGTGAAAGGCAATGCTGTGAAAGAAGTGACCCTAGTTCAGTTCCTCCTGGGTGGGGGTGGGGACTACACCTTACAGACTGGCACTAATTAGATCCCCTGCTGGTGGTTTCCACAGAGAGGCCAGGAACCAAGCAGGCCACAGGGTGTGAAGCCTGAGCAGGCATTTCAGAGACTGCCAGCTCCTTCTGATCTTGGCTGAGATGAGCTAGTGAAGGTGTGATGGGAGGATTTAGCTCTGTCGCTGTCAATCTGGTACTCAGTCTCCAATTGGGAGACTCTTTTCCCTGAGGTTGTCAATTTGTCACCTTTCACCAGTACTAGGCTCACATTAAGCAGGAAATCATGTTCTTTCCTGATAATGTTATTTAGGTATGTGGTTTTTAAAAGCTGAGCTACAATCTGCACTGCCTTTTTCTACTTATTCTAGCTCCTCAAAAGATCTGAGAAATTACCTAAGACTTCAATACCACCTAAAACCAATCAAACATAACCAACTCTCCTGCATCCAGTTTGTCACTTGGGTCCCATATACCAAATTTGCTTATGAAAGGCAATTATCACTCTGCATTCAATTAAAATGTTCTTGAATAATGGTTTGAGCAATCCACTGAAGCAATTATACCATTTACAATTTCAAAGGTAAACCCAGAGAAAGATCTTCTGTTGTAGTTAATTTGTGTAATGATGCATAGGTGATAAATTATTAAATCCCCAAAGAGGCAAGATGGAGATTTATGACACAGTTTAAAAATCAACATGACAGAAAAAGAAAAAGGAAATAAAGAAAAGAAAAGGAAATAAAGAAAAAGAAAAGGGACAAATTAAATTCCCAACAACTTCCAAATCGTCTCTCTTTTATAAGAAAGAATGATTTAATGTGTTTATAGCATCATTATCGGAATTCTATATCATCTACTTAACTACAGAAAGGCCAAAAATAGAACTCCTCTTCTGCTTGTTAGACTTTTAAAAAAAATTGTAAGTATTAAGTAACAACAAATTGATAGCACGTTAAAGACAACTGCTCACTTTATTCCATGACTGTTGTTCCCAGAATAGTTAAATATTAAATGTTTTGAACTATTATTTACTGTGGTAAATCTCTTCAGGGAAAATTTCAAGTCTGACATCACCCCAGGAAAGGATGAATATCACAGGGACACTGTATGTAAAAACTGTTGTCCAGGAGCAGGTGTAGCTCGATGGTTGAGTGCCAGCCTCCCGCATTGAAAAAAAAAAATTCTTAAAAAAAAAACACAAAAACTCCTGTCCATAAAGATAACTTTATCCACCATTTTTTTTAAATTATAATTTGAGCCATTTAAGAATACAGAAATAAAGATCATTGTCTTCTCTCTTTCACATGTTTTTCCCTATCAATAACCTGTTCCTTAAAAATAAAAATGGAATCTTAAAATAGTAACTCCCAATAGGTCAAAGAAAAATCTTTCTCTACCTATCTCAGCATTCCAGATACACCCTACACAAACTATATTTCAGGCAAACTGAACTTTCTCTCTACAATGCCCTGTGTTTTATAACCTTTGTGATACTTGCTCTGTATTTATTTTGCTAGCAACATTCTCTTTATTTTCAACTTGTTGAAATTCTCTCACTCCTTTACATCTGCACAATGAAGCTGATTCTGTTTCTCTTCCAGCCCCCCACCGCTTTTTAGGAATATGATTTCAATCTGCTCCCAACTCCAAGAAAATTTGAATTAATTTCACACTTTATTAGAGATTTTATTATTTTTTCTGTATGTCTTCACCTCCCCCAAGAATCTCTAACTTAAAAACTTAAAACTGCCATTTATCATAATACTTCACACTTATTGTGTGCTCAAAAGTTATGAAATAAATATATCCCTATATTCTTTGATATTATTCTTATCTCAAAGAACCATCTAGATATTTTTACAAATGCCATAATGTACCTGTTGATTGTAGAAAGAACCCTAGGTCAGAACAAAGCGGACTTTGAGGATAAGGATCATAGAATCATGAATATGAGTATGGCAAGGTCAGGGTAAAGTGTGATTTATCATTCAAGGTCCTCCTGGAAGGAAGCTCTCTTCTCTTTAGGATCGGTCTGATCTATATAAGATACACTTATCAATGTGTCAATTGTTCAGCCAAGTTTGTCTAAAGGAAAATAAAAGTAAATACAAGTTGTCAGACACTTTGATAAAACATTTATATCCCCTTCCTTTCACTCTCTGCTATGTTCTCTTTTATGAGTTTTCGGTCACATAAATTCATTGATGAGCTCTAGAAAAATAGTGACTTTTTAGGTTTACTCTCATGGATGTGATAAAAAAACTATTAACATGTGGACCCTCAGTGCTTCACAATGCATCTCAGTAACTAAAGACATAAGAGCAGGAATAAATACATATATTTCTTCTATTTATAACTTTCACCTTTAATATACCTTGGGAACACAATGAATATTTACAAGCCTACTTCTTCATGCAGGAAGAAATACTCCTCTCCATAATTTAAATGGCAATACTGATGCTGCTAGTCCATGGGCCAGCCTCTTAGGGGCTTCCTGCTTAAGCTTGGGCTGCTAGTGATCCTTGAGTCCCCTCTCACATAGCAGGGTCAAAAAATGGCGGCTTCCTTCTGTGTGTGTGCCTCTGTTTATATAAAACCCCAGCGAGGGAGTGGAGACCCAACCTGAGTCATGCCTCACTGACTTAGTCCAATCAAAAGGGACCCATTCTCACAGGAATGAATTAGTTCAAAAACAGAAATCTTTTTCTTTTGAGGATTCATAAAATAACTTCAAACTGTCACTCTTTCCTTCACTTTGATTATTTCTCTTATTCCTCAAGGATTTTGGTGTTATCTACTAGTAATTAATTTCAATGTGAAAAGTTGAATATGAAGGTTATTTGTATATTATCTTTATTCATGTACTTAAAAGGATATCTAAAGCTAAAAAACAAAAATCTTCAAATTTATATTAATTTAAATAAATATATACATTTAATAAAATCAGAAATGAGAGGAGGGACATTACCACTGAACCCACAGAAATAAGAGACAGCATAAGAGGATACTATGAACAACTGTACACCAAAAAACCATAAATGTAGATGAGATGGACAAATTCCTAGAAGCACATGAACCAACTACACTGACCCTAGAAGAAATAGGACACCTCAACAAACCAATCACAAGTGAAGAGATTAAAACAGTCATCAAAAACCATCTAAAGATGACAACAAGCCCAGGGCCAGACGGCTCCACAAGTAAATTCTACCAGTCATTCCAAGACAATCTAATAACAATCTTGCTAAAGCTCTTTTAAAAAATTAAAGAGAAAAGAATGCTACCAAACTCATTCAATAAAGCTAATTTACCCTAATACCAAAGCCAGATAAAGATACTACAAAAAAAAAGAAAATTATAGACTAATATCTCTAATGAATATAAATGCAAAAATCCTCAACAAAATATTTTCAAACTGATTCCAAAAGTACACTGAAAGAATTATATACCACGATTAAGTGGATTTTATTCCAGGTATGCAAGTGCAGTTCAATACAAGAAAATCAATTAGTGTAATAAACCACATTGATAAATTGAAGAATACAAAGCACATAATCCTCCTGATTCATGCAGAAAAGGTATTTGACAAAATACACCATCCTTTCCTGATAAATACACTCCAAAAGATAGGAATAGAAGGAAGCTTTCTCAACATGGTAAAGTGCATATATTAAAAACTTACAGTTAGCATTGTATCCAACTGTGAAACACTGAAAGCGTTCCCGCTGAGATCAGGAACAAGACAAGGACGCCCACTGTCAACACTTATTCAATATTGTTCTAGAGGTTCTAGCTAGAGCAATTAGGCTAGATAAAGAAATAAAAGACACCCAATAGGAAGGAAGAAGTAAAATTTTCACTATGTGCTGATGATAGGATCCAATATCTAGAAATACTGAAAAAGCTACAAGAACTAATAGACAAGTTCAACAAAGTGGGGCGATACAAGATTAACACACAAAAATCAATAGTGTTTCTATACACTACTGATGTGCAATCTGAGGAGGAAATCAGAAAAAAAATCAATTTGTAATAGAAATTAAAACAATCAAATAGATAGGAATAAACTTTTAACCTAGGACATAATGGACCTGTATTCAGAAAACTACAAAACATTCCTAAAAGAAACTGAAGAAGACTTAAATAAATGGAAGGCCAATCCGTTTTCATGGATTGGAAAACTAAAAATATCATTAAGATGTCATTTCTCCCCAAACTGATTTACAGATTCAATACAATCCCAATAAAAATCCCAAGTCTTTTTTGCAGAAATGGAAAAGCCAATTATCAAGTTTATTTGGAAGGGTAAGGGACCTTGAATAGCCAAAAATATCTTTTTAAAAAGAATGAAATTGGAGAACTCTCACTTCCTGACTTAAAAGCATATTACCTAGATACAGTTGAAAAAACAGCATGGTACTGGCATAAAGACAGACAGATTGACCAGTGGAGCCGAACTGAGAACTCAGAAATAGACCCTCACATCTACAGTCAAGTGATTTTTGACAAGGCTGTCAAGACATCCCAGCTGAGCCAAAACACTCTGTTCAACAAATGGTGCTGGTAGAATTGGATAACCATATCTAAAGGAAAGAAAGAGGACCTCTATCATACACCTCATGCAAAAATTAACTCAAAATGGATCAAGGACCTAAATATA